>JABEVN020002947.1:0-19842 GCA_013146195.2 Codonopsis lanceolata
AAAGAATGTCATCAATAAATACCACTACAAAGCAATCGAGATACTCATGAAAACCCTATTCATCAAGTCCATAAAATCGCAAAGTGCGCTGTCAATCCAAACGGCATCACAACAAACTCATAATGACCATAACGCTGCATTTTAAGGCCGTCTTCGACATCCTCCGCCTCACCCTCAACCGGTGATAGCCTCTCCTCAAGTCAAACTTGAATAGACAATCAACCCCGGTTGATCAAAAAGATCATCAATGTGGCAAGGATACCTATTTTTGATAGTAGCTCTGTTCAACTGCCGATAGTCTATACAAAGCCGTAAACTACCATCCTTCTTCCTCACAAACAACACCGGTGCACCCCAAGGAGATACACTCTGCTTAATGAACTCCCTATCTAGAAGCCCTCAGCCATCCTTCAATCCTCGCAACTCCGCCCGAGCCATACTAAGGTGCCCTAGAAATAGGCGAAGTCCCCGGCAATAGTTCAATACGTAACTCTAGTTCCTTGGCCTGAGGCAAAGCATACTTAAGAAAAGACATCGTGAACTCATTAACTACCTGAATATCCTCTAGCTTAGCGTAAGACATGCTAGTATCAAGAACACAAGCTAAATACCCCGCACACCCGCTGATAAGAGTTGTCTAGCCCGCAAGCGTAAATAATATGAACCCCATTCATAGCATGATCACCCGAAACACAAACTCCCGAATACCGGCATGGCAAAAGTTACTTACTACGGCAATAACTAAAGCATGATGTACACATAGCCAATCCATACCAAGAATCACATCAAAGTCTCTAATAGGCAATACTACCAAATCAAGATGCAAGACTCGATCATGAACAAGCACATCACGCCTCTATAGACCTCGACGCCAACAAGCAATCACCCAATGTAGACACCTCAAGCACATAAGGTAATCAAGCAGCAATACACATAAATGTCTAGAAATGCGATGCAACATAAGAATGAGTAGACCCCGGATCTATAAGAACCCGAGCATGATGACCGAAGACCGAAAGAGTACCTCCGATCACGCAGAAGACTCTGAACACCTCGCCGATCGCGAAACACGAGCGCCTCGCCTTAGACGCCCATCGCTATCCCTCTTGACCTGCATCGCCGAATCGACCTCGAGGATCGAGCCGCCTAGACTTAGACGCCTTTGAGCCGATGATTAGATCTCCACAACTAAGACAAGTACCAAGCCTAGTCCCCGCACTTCTCACTAGTATGCCCAATCTTGTTACAATAAGAACAAGTCATTTTGGTCCGCCGCCGAGCTGCTGCCCACGAGGAGAAGGAGCACTACTACGCGACTCTCGGGCGGGCGCTATCCACGCCCACTAGGCGATGCCTATTAAGCCCCGCCACCGTTCGCGGTTGCCGCCTGACAAGCAGACCGATTCCCTTAGAAAGCGAACCTTCCGGTCGCTGCGAAGCTAACTGAGAAAGCTGCCGAGAAGGATACAGAGGCTACGCACTGTGCTCCTCAATGTCTCGCCGATCTCATACGCGCGATCTACCGCACTCCGGTGTCTCTTGCTACCAGGGATAACAAGCGTTTCACGTACTCGATTCTGTCTTCAACCCTTCCACGAACCTCTCGGGTCTGTGTCTCTCATCTTGCACCGGATGTGCACAATAACGGGACAACTCGGTGAATTTAGAAGAATCTTGAGCTATAGTCATGGAACCCCGCTCTAAATCACCGAATTCTTTCTCCCTTCGCTGCTAACCACAAGTAGGCACATAAGTAGCCTTAAACTCGCCTCAAATGTAGGCCACACCTGCGCCACCCGATTCAACTCCCAACTAGCATGTAGAACCTCCCACCAATGATTGGCGGCTCCTCTAAGCTTATAAGCAGCTAAGACCACTTTCTCCTCATCCGTGCAATCCAAATAGGCTTGCAAAGATTTTCTTCACATCCTCGAGCCAAAGCTCGGCCATACTAGCATCCGCCTCTCCCTCAAAAGATGGAGGCTTCATTTTCAAGAATCTCTCTAACACAAAGATTATTCCGTGCTCCTAGCACCGGTGGTACAATCCACGCGGTGGCGACACTCTCGCCCTGCCTGGGTGGTGGTGGAGAGGTACATTCGACCTTGGCCAAGCCGGGCCATCTCGGTCATAAACTCGCCATGCGGCGATACAAATCGCCATCCGAGCATTCATGCCCACTTGGGTTCGGTGGTGGAGGTGGCACTCCACTTCAGTTCCTCAGAACTCTCACAGGCTCCGCCTCACCTCGGCCTACACTGTCGACTCTAGGTTCACCATCAAGCACCTATAAGAATTCACTCGGCGTTAGAACAATCACACCAAGTAACAACCCACCTAGGCCATGGAACCTATCGGCCGAGCAGCTAAGTTATAAACAAGCTCGATACCAATCAAGGCGCCCGGCCCGAGGTGGAACCGCGGCCTCGGAGCCTGACCGCCCAAATAAGGAGGGAAACAAGTAGACAAGTAACATGCAAGGACTTATTTAAGAAAACGACGTGACGCAACATTAGAGACGTAGCACGCCTCGGCACCAAAAGGCCGGTATTTTTAAAACTTTTCAAACCTGATATAACAGTTAAGCAATTTAAACCAAGTCATCGGCGACACTACATGCCGGAACCCAAGCTAACAGTTTATAGACAAGTACTAGATAAGAGCTAACAACATGCTCAGCGGAAGACTAATACGTGGTGGAATATTAACAAGGTAACTAAAGCTCGGCTTACACAATGCCGGCACAAAAAGGGATACAAGTACTACAAGTGATATAACTACTAGTAGCTAACAAGAGTTACAAAACAAGTTCTATACAAATACCCAAGCATAGTCTAGTTGACTTGCTTAAACCCGTCGTCCTTACAAAACATGAACAAGAGGAAGAGGGCATCTAAACCACCTCTTCAAATATCGACGGCGAACCAAAAGGAGTACAAGGCACGAACACAGCAAGTCTCAACGAGCAGGACCTGTCTTGCTAGGATCTAAAGCAGTAAAGGGGAAAGGGTAAGTCATAAAGACTCGTAAGCTATCAATCATGCATGTCATGGCAATATGCAACATACAAGGCAAGATATCGTCACATAAGCATAGAGATCATATATCCAAGATGCACATTGTTTCACATAAGTGCGCATAATTAAATCACATAGGATAAGGATATATGCAGAGCCGGGCCGCTACGTAGTTCCTGCATACAAGCGTTATCGGGAATGTGCGGGTATCGAATGTGTGTAAGTACATCGATCTTCCGAGGAGATGCCCGGGATAGTCACCAATGATGCTCTTAAATGATTACAACATGGAGCTACTTCCCCCGTGGCCAGGTGGCCGGGAGGCGTGTGTGAACAAAGACGGGATGCCAGCTGGACTCATGCATATGCCAAGTAATGTATACTTAACAAAATTCTCAAGTAGAGAACGAGGTCGACAAGAGCGATCTCGTTCAAGACAAGTAAATTATTCTCATCAATAAACAAGTAGGATTGAGTTCGACAAGAGCGAACTCACATGTCAAGTAGTCATTCTATAATATGACATTCAAGATCAAGCAAGGCAATCAATTCAAGTTCAAAGTCTAGAATTATTATTCTTAGGGAAACGCGTTTAGAACGTCGTAGGGATTGATCGGTGAGCCGGTATTGTTCAATAGCTCGCTAAACTTGACTCCGTTGAGTCGTCTCTAACAATTCATCCAATAGAGTTAGGATGCTAAATGCATCATAAACCCTTTTCTAAGTTCTCGTATATGATCGGCTAGGTCATTAATCCATTTAACAACCATAGGCAAGAATTGTTAATAATTCAACTTCAAGGGACCTTAGAATTATTATTTCAAAGGTTGTTAAATTGCAATGGTCCAAGAACATTAATTATTCATAGGAGAACATAGAACACAATTTATTCTAAGCATAGGACCCAATTCAAGAGGATGAACAAATCATGGCATATGGAACCCTAGAATTCATGGTCTCCAAAAGTGGTCAAAATCTATTAGTCCAAGAACATTAGTTGTTCCTAAGGGGGCATAGAACACATTTAATTCTAGGCATAGGACTAAATTAACAAGATGATCATATAAATCAAAAATCTCAAAAGACCAATTCATCAACAATCATGGCAAGGGCATGGTAGGAGCATGGGAATTACAAGAAGAGGGGGAACATGGCATATCTATCATACATCCTAAGGGGAATCGATAGCTTACCTTCACCAAGGAAAAGGAAGGTTGGAGCACAAAGTAATCGGATGGAAACGATCTCCTCGTCGGTAGCTTCACTCCGGTGGTCTCGGTTTGGCAAACGGAGGTCGGGAGCTCAATCCATGGAGGAGACACACACTAATCTCACCTATTCTCTACACACACTAAACATGGCAGGAGAGAGGAGAAGAAATCTGGAAATGAGGCTTAATGGCTGATCAACAAGAGGGTGAGCTTTTATACCTTGCATGGTTTGGGTGGATTTCCACATGTCAAGAGGAGGAGGGTGGTGGAATCCACATGTCCAATGGAGGTTGCTAGAGGTTAGGACTAATCTAGCTTGATTAGTGTCTAATAGGTAGGATTAGGGCCAATTAGGAAGGGGTTTAAAGGGTCAAAGGTCGGACATGGCAGAATAGGGAGAAAAATTCCCGTAGCTGGAGAAGGGCTGAGGCGGGCGCCTCACCCTGGCCCATGCGGCCGCCTCAGATACTGGGGCTTCCCCCAAGTTTTCAATTGCTGTTTCAAGAATCAGCGCCTCACTCGATCCATGCGGGCGCCTGGGCTTCTGGGGCTCCAAAACTTGACTTAAACATGTCCTAAAGGGTCCTAAACTTGTGGGCAACCATTCTAGGGTCTAACACCACTCAAAACAAGTCCGAAACACACCCGAACAACACCCGGAACAAGGTAGGACAAGGCTCGAATCATGCGACGATTGGTTGACGAATCATACCCGAATCAAACATCAATGAAACTAAGATAACTTGGGCATGGAAAAGGCTTGTTTATCCATGGTTATGACTTGAATACAAGTCCGGGAACTCAATGAACACATCGCACGACGAAATACAAGCAATACGGGAGACGAGGGAAATCGCTAAGGCCAATACAAAGCAAGAAGGTTTCTAAACTCCCAATCAAGCTTACTAAGATCAAGGTGAACGTTCTAGGTCATACATGATGGACAATAGAACTCTAACAAGTCTTGGTTGAGTGCTAAACATGCTAAGGCAAACACTCAAGGTACAAGGCAAGGCAAGAAATGCAAGGAAGGCATTCAAGCAACTAGGCATGTAACACTCTCATGTGAGCAAGACATGAACAATTAGGAGTATCTAACATGTTAAGGCATGGAACAAGCATGTTATTAAGGCATAAGACAAGTAATGGGTTTGGGTTCTCACAGCCATGGCCTTGGGACCGCAAAAAATTCCATTTTTTTAGGCCCCCAAATCTAAAAAAAAACATGCCTATTACTCCCTCAGTTATTAAAATATTATCTGGGTTCACTCGGTACACCATTTTAAAAAAATGAATTGATTATATTATAAATATTGATGAAATGTGTGTTTTCCTTTAATGCCTTTGAGTATGTGGTCATAATTTAAGTAGATAGAAAAAATAAGGATAAAGTGGCAAAAGTATTTTTTTAAAAAGAAAAGTTTTGAAATAAGACAATTATTTAAAAACGAACGAAAAAAGAAAGATAGATAATAATTTGAAAACGAAAGGAGTATTTTTTAAAAAAAATACCCTTAGTTTAACACTAACAGATCAGACAGGGTGAGACAGTGAGTGACAGAGATAGCCTACACTAGCTTGAGGGCATGTGTGATTTGACTTATTTGGAAGTGATTATGACTTATGATTTACCATAAGTTATTTTTGAAACATTTGATTTCACTTATGGTAAAATAAATCATAAGTCATATACAAACCACTTAAAGCACATGTAAAGCCATAAGTTGTAAGCACTAAGCCTAGTGCTTAATTATACTTTTAAAAAACATGTGAGTCCTCTTGTTTATTGAAATTTTATATATTCCAAGACTACCCTTCTTGATAATAGTAATAAAAACAAAAAGTAATAATAATATTAATAATAATTATTATAAATAATAATAATAAAAGGAATTATAATAATATTAATAAATAATAATATGAATAATGATAATAGTTATAATAATAATAAAAATAATATATATAGTATTGATAAAGATAAATATAATAATAATAATAATAATTTAATTATTAATAATACCAATAATAATAATAATACTAAAAAGTAATATTAATAATAATATAGTAAAAATAATTGTAATAATAATAATTAATAATAATAAAAGTAATATTAATATCAATAATAAAATAATAAAATAAAAATTAATAATAATATAAATAATAATATAAATACAATTAATAATATTATTAATATAATAAAATAAATACTAAAATAAATAAGTAATAATGATAATTAAAGTAATATTAATGTTAATATAATATTAATGTTAATAATATTAATGATAATAATAATAATATTAATGTTAATAATGTTAATGTTAATAATATTAATGATAATAATAATAATATTAATGTTAATAATATTAATGTTAATAATATTAATGTTAATAATATTAATGTTAATAATAATAATAATAATAATAATATTAATGTTAATAATAATAATAATAATAATAATAATAATAATAATAATATTAATGTTAATGTTAATAATAATAATAATAATAATAATAATAATAATAATAATAATAATGTTAATGTTAATAATAATAATAATAATAATAATAATGTTAATGTTAATAATAATAATAATAATAATAATAATAATAATAATAATAATAATAATAATAATGTTAATGTTAATAATAATAATAATAATAATAATAATAATAATAATGATAATGATAATGATAATGATAATGATAATGATAATGATAATGATAATGATAATGATAATGATAATGATAATGATAATAATAATGATAATAATGATAATAATAATGATAATAATGATAATAATAATGATAATAATGATAATAATAATAATAATAATAATAATAATAATAATAATAATAATAATAATAATGATAATAATAATAATAATGATGATAATAATAATAATGATGATGATGATGATGATGATGAAGATGATGATGTAAATCACATTTTGTGATGATCCTATTTTAGTCTGTGTATTTGATTTCCGCACTATTTCAACTTATTAATCAAACACACACACACACACACTAACTAATGAAAACTAATCAACACTTTTAAAAAGTCAAATCAAACATCACCAGTTATTTGTCATCAATTATAAGTTATAAATAATAAGTTATCAGTCAGACCCTGACTCTTTCTAGTTTCTATAATTTGAAGAAAAAACACAAAAGTAAGATTTCTACTACGGTCCTTTCCATATTCCCCAAAAAAATTAATGTCTCCGTCCCTAAATAATCGTCCTAGTTGACCTGGTGCACAGTTTAAGAAAAAACAATTGACTTGATTATTTTTATTGGTTTAATGTGTAGTTTCCTTTAAAACCCAAGTGTATGTGGCCCATAATTAAAGTAGGGTGAACAAGTAAGAGTAAAGTGGTAAAAGTGATGTTCTAAAAAAGTAAGTTTCAAACTGGATAATTATTTTGGGACGGACGAAAAAAGGAAAGAAGGATGATAATTTAGGGACGGATGAAATATGTTTTTTTAATGTTTTTTACTTTATGAGTTATTGGTATTTTGATAATATAATTGAAATTTTTGAGCTTTTAAGTATGTGAATGCGCGACTTGTCGTTAATTGGTGGTATTCTAATTGAAATTTGATTATTTGAACATATGCTATAATTCTAAAATAGAGAAATTGAGATTAATCGTTAATTTATTTTAATGGAAAAATTGTACATACATTATAATTATATACTAAAATAGAGAAATTGCACATGAAAAATTATTATTTTTTAGTGATAATGAAATTTGAATTCTTTTTGTTAGTTATTCGTAAGCTTTGATCTCAATTATTGTAAGTAGACAAAATGTCATCACGAAAGTATCTCAAGAATGCTTGAATGAGCTAGCTATAATATCTATTGAGAATAATATGGTAGTAAAAATTGATTATTATATTTTGATTACTGATTTTATTCTAAATGTGCTATAAGATCGACATTTCAGTAGTACTTTGTAAATATTTCATGTTTTATGTCCATGACTCTGTGATGAAGTGTTTTTTTTTATTATTTTTGTTTGTTTCTTTAATTTTTTTTAAAAAAATTATGCAACAAAGGAAGGCCCTGTTCGACGTAATTGGCCCTAGGCCCCCATTTTCACAGGGCCAGCCCTGAATCTATCCCCTCTGTTAGCCCACCGAATATCCACAAAATCAAACCTCTTTTCTCTTTACCTCCCTCTCTTCCTCACCATTACCACTTCTCCTTTCTTCTCCAGTTTGCCCTCATTATTTTTTCGATCACCGCATGCCACAAAATCAAAGTTATAAAAATAAATTAAGGTCGACAGAATTTGGCGTAGGCGCCAACTTGATAGATTATACGGCGACTAAGAACTCGTGACGCTGGAGAGGCGACTAACGTCTAGACGGGGCTTAGACGGAGCTAAATGAGAAATTTTAGAACACTATAGACTAGTTTGTGTAAGAAGTAATTGAAAAAAATTAACAGAGTAAAATGGATAATCGGTGGGGTCAATAAATAGTTATCAAGTTTTTAAAATTTAGGATGAAGTACATTTAAAAAAGGCATCATTCGATAGAAATGAGGATCAGAATAGTGGTTCCTAATAATAATTGAAGCCACAAATGGGAAGGGAGGATGTAGACAGTAGAAGCAA
The DNA here is from genome assembly GCA_013146195.2 of Codonopsis lanceolata. NCBI lineage: Eukaryota > Viridiplantae > Streptophyta > Magnoliopsida > Asterales > Campanulaceae > Codonopsis > Codonopsis lanceolata. The sequence goes on from JABEVN020002947.1 coordinate 8,856, forward strand.
AGTATGAAATGGAACAGGAGGAAGATAAGGTGGAACAATCAAAGCCAGCACATGGAATAATAGTTTAGTGCAGGAGGAAACTGTGGAGTGAAAGCTGAGCTATCATCCGTACACCACTCTCTCTCTCTCTCTCTCTCTCTCTCTCCCAACAGACTTGTTATTTTCATATTCGTTCATCACATGAGTTTCAAGTTTTCATTCCAACCACATCAGGCCATCACCATTCACGACCTTCTTACCTCACCTTCTTCGTCTTCATCTAACGCATTGTTTGATGCAGTTTTTTAAAAACGTAATATTTTCAAAAACGCATATTTTTTAATTGTAAACACGTTTGAAAAAAACTATTTTATAACACTATTGTCATAAATCGTAGTTGTAAACGTAACATATTATTAAAACGCTTTAAATTGGAAGGTTTTAAAACACTGTATATTTTTAAAATGATGCATTTTAAAACGCTGTACTGAAACACTTTTAAAGAAAAAATAAAACAATTTTCACCAACGTTTTGATCAAAACACCCCGAACAAATTTAATTGTCTACTACAACTTCTTAGTCATCTTTATAGTCTTCTTTATAGTCTTGTAACGCCCCAAATTCGGGCACCGACACCACGGTCCTATAATTTGGCTATGTCACCAACAATCATAACTTAAATCATAAATGTTCTAATCTCGTAATAATTAAATCTTAATATCCTTGACTTAAGTCAAAAATAACTCAAAATAATTAAATACAGAATCTATCTATAATTGACATGAGTATATAATTAATTTAAAGTATGTTGAATAATTCAATAAGTAAGACTAAATCTAAAATTCTCGGAAGCCGTCATCTTGGTCTACCCGAGCCAAAATCCTCTAATAATCTTACTCATTATCTGAGAAAGAAAAGTATGAAAGGGTGAGCGAACAATGCTAAGTAAGTTCATATACAACCCCTCCGGTTACTAAAAAAGAGTTGACCAGAAATAAATCCGAGATGAATATATATGTATATATTTTTGAATAGTCAAAATTCATAAATTAGAAATTGATAAGCGGAAGCAAATATCAAATTTTGAATTAAGTGAGCAAGAATCCAAATGAAAATAATCGTTCAAAGGTGACTCGAGTAATCAACTATCACCAACCGTCCCATACCAACCTGAGAATGTTGGGTCGACCCGAAGGAAAAAGAACGCGGATCCTACCTAACCATTCTCCGGGCGACACGTAGGCGGTTACCATGCAAAATTGTGTACAAAAACCGACGACGTTTTTGGAGAGTGACGGTGTCACAATTATGAACAGTAAACTGAAATGATTACCTACGACCCCTTGATAACCGCGCCATTAATTACAAATGAAGCACTGATTTCCCAGATAAATTTCACTATTAACTCCGAATCCTTAAAACTCGAGCAAAGCTATCAAGTAAACAATGATGAACAATAAGAGTGACCATAAGCGAGGAAACAGAAAAACCGAGGAAATTAGAAGAAGCAACAGTGTTCGATAGCCAAGTAAGAAACCTAACCATACTTTCCAAGTTAAGGATAAATCCTGGTGCTTGGAAACTCGAGGGCTATTGAAGGGACCCGACCTGGTCCTCCTACGTGGAAAAAACACGTGGCTCCCAGCTAGGAAATTCTCAGTATTCCTTCTTTTATAACCATTCCCCTCCTGATACTTACCATGATTCCGGTCGGAACTATCTTCAGGACCCCTTTTTCTCTCATCCTTCTTTCTTTGGTACTCGACAGACTCCAGCTCCATCACACGAGCTCTGTGCATCACGTCAGCATAGGTTGGCAATTGAAGAGGAGTCAACCTATAGCTAATCCGGCTATTTAGGCCTCTCTCAAACTTCCTGGCTTTCTGACTTCCGTCAGCAAAAAGAATGGGAGCAAATTTCGACAACTCGATGAATTGTGCATTGTACTCATCAACCGTCATCTTCCCTTGCTCGAGGTTAAGAAATTCCACTAGCTTCCTGTCTTTCATGATTGGTGGAAAATACTTCTTGTTAAACGCCTCCACGAATATGTCCCAAGTAATCACTTCAACACCCTGAGACTCTAGTGTACTCTTCTCAGAATCCCACCACTGACTAGCTTCTCCCTGCAGCATAAAGGTTGTTAGTTTCACTTGTTGTTCGCTGGAGCATGTCATTGTCTCAAGGATCTTCTTCATGTGATGCAACCACTCATCAGGTTTCTCTATGCCCGGTGCCCCTGTAAACGTTTTTTGGTTTTGTTTCTGAAAACTTTCTAACGGATCCTTGACTGTAGGTTGAGCTGGGGCTATAGGCTGAGCCGGTGCTGCGTTTCCCTAATTCCTATTTCCCACAAGGGCTTGCGCTATAGTCTGAAACAAGGTAAAGAGGGTGGTCTACGGCCGCAGTACATGTCCATTAACGTTTGCATTCGGTTGGACCACTTCGGGTGCATTGCCATTAACGTTCACATTTGGTGGGGGCACACCACTTTCCCCTACAATTCTAGAAGTGGAGTCTTCCATGACTCTACCAGTTCTAGTACCCCTTCCGCGTCCACGAGTTCCAGTGCGACCTCCACGTGCCATCTAGTTTTCATTAGAGCGATCAATAATACAATATTTAATGAAATTGAAACCTCAAAATGTGACTTACTAAACGATACACAGAGTCGGTCTATGTTGAGTAAACTGCTAACTTGCAAGGTCACTCCAATCGATCATGTGCACTATCATAAATCATAATAAAAATAGATTTTTTTTTAAAAAAATAAAAATAAAATAAATAAATAGATAATAACGAAATTCAATTTCAATAATTAACCGTATCTAAGGTTCTTATTAATTCAAATGACAAAGCAACATCCAAAGTTTCTATTTATTCAAACTAAAAAATATTTCTAATACGAAATCTCTAATTAGCTCCGATATCAAAGTACATCTTATAATCTAACACACATGATCTATCAATCAAATTAAACCATAAGGCGAATTCTTAAAATGCTCATCGAGAAAGATACTTCAATACCTTAAAAAATCAAACCTAGACTTATCTATTTGCCCTCAGACGTAAGTATTACCTCAAAGAGTTACACAAACGAAGGAAGAGATGGTGGCCTATATATATCTCCAATCGTCTTTATCAATCTTGTCATCATACTATATCTAACATAAGTCCCAATGAAGCAACGTGATAGTAGACCTCACTTAACATTAATAGAACTTAATGCTACCATCATTTCTCAATAAACAAAATCAAGATCTTAAGACTATCGTATATTTCTAAATCTAACGATTTCTAAATCTAACGGTTTCTAAATCTTAAGACCATCCGGATCTAAGGCCTAAGCTCTGATACCAACCTGTAACGCCCCAAATTCGGGCACCAACACCACGGTCCCACAATTTGGCCACGTCACCAACAATCATAACTTAAATCATAAATGTTCTAATCTCGTAATAATTAAATTTTAATATCCTTGACTTAAGTCAAAAATAACCCAAAATGATTAAATACAGAATCTATCTAAAATTGACATGAGTCTATAATTAATTTAAAGTATGTTGAATAATTCAATAAGTAAGACTAAATCTAAAATTCTCGGAAGCCGTCATCTTGGTCTACCCGAGCCAAAATCCTCTAATAATCTTACTCATTACCTGAGAAAGAAGAGTATGAAGGGGTGAGCGAACAATGCTCAGTAAGTTCATATACAACCCCTCCGGTTACTAAGGAGGAATTGACCAGAAATAAATCCGAGATGAATATATATGTATATATTTTTGAATAGTCAAAATTCATAAATTAGAAATCGATAAGCGGAAGCAAATATCAAATTTCGAATTAAGTGAACAAGAATCCAAATGAAAATAAACGTTCAAAGGTGACTCGAGTAATCAACCATCACCAACCGTCCCATACCAATTAGCGACAATTGACTACTCACAGAATCTCATGATCACATAAGCAAATTCATAAATCATAGTTCATAGTTCATAGATCATAGATCGTAATTCATAGATCATTGATATATCCAGATAACCACACCACGGGCCAAGTGGCGTTCATAACCATCATAAATCATAGTTTCATAATTCATAGTGTCATAAATTCAACTTAGTGATCATGGTAGAATTTCAAGTAATCAATATTTTTACAAATCAGGAATTGCCAAAAATCATACTTTTCATATAAATGGTATCTCACATGAAATTCAATAATTATGTGAGAATAAACAGATAATCAAATCATGAGTTCGAAAGAGCGTAAACGACGTAGTTCAAATACAAATGTCGATTTGAAGTCAGCATACGTTTCAAGAAATATCGAAGTCAAGGAGTTTAATGGAAACCTAACGAACGATATATAAAAGATCTGAGACATAAAAGAGGTATAATCCCTTACCTGAATGTGCTTATCAAAAATAATATCGCACCACTATCGATCGTCCTAAGTATGCTTGTCCAATTCTAAAATTACAACATAACAAGAATTACTAACTAATATCTTAATAATTTAATCAACTAAAGTATATAAAAAAAAATCTTAATACATGTCAGACCGATTATTATCTTAACATAATAAAATTATTCCTTTGTGACTTTTCTATCTGTCCCGTCCTAACTCCTAAGAATCTTAGATGCACATGTATCTATAAATAATATATTATACACAAATAGTTCAAATAGTATATTATAATATTATAATATAATATATTAGATACAAAATCAAAACAACCCCACACACACTCGATCACACACAATGAACTGTTTATACATTATAGATATAAATATATATTATATATATACCTATTGATGGAACATACTGACACTTATATCCATCTATTGAATCAAATGATGGCAAACACACCTACACACACAATGAACTGTTTATACACTATAGATATAAATATATATTATATATATACCTATTGATGAAACATACTGACACTTATATCCATCTATTGAATCAAATGATGGCAAACACACCTACCGACCACTCCCTCTCACAATTTCCACCAAACATCAATTCTCCAAAACGGAACTTGAAACGTTTATTACCAGGAAAATCCGAAACGAAATATTTGGTTTGGAAGGAATCACAATGTTTACCTCAACAGGGCCTTGTGTTCTCACTCGACACGCGTGCTTCTTGCCACAGCCGGTTCTTCCTCTCTCCCGATTCTTCTTTTTCTCTTTTTTTCTTTCTTAATAGGTAAAGAGTTTTCTCATTCTTTTAGTCTTTATTTATACAAAAAACCCTATTAGGTTTCCTAACCCTAACATTAAATGAGCCAAAACCAATCTTTAATTAAGTAATATTATGGGGGAATTTCAAGTGGGTACAATTTTGAAGACATGTTTTCATCTAGGACCATTAATTTTTTACACATTTCATAAAACTACAAATTGCTTACCAAATGACAAAAATGTCATTAATGAAAACTCTGATGCCAATCCTTGGCATCAGAAATCAACCTGATGCCAGGCATCAAAAATCAACCTGATGCCAAAAATCAATCCCATTAAAACAGATATATCTAAAAGAACCACATAATCAGAACCCGATACTCCATTACAATTACCAAAACCTAGGGCTTGAAGAGCATTTAATACGTCACCAATTCACCAAACACATACAAATCAACCTGATACCAGAAGACGGGATGGAGTGTATAGATATGTTTTGTGTATAGATTCCCAATGCGACGACAGTCCCCGGCGAGAGAGAGGCGCCAGTCGAACACTTGTATAGTATTAGGGCGAACGGAGAGAGCGAGAGAGAATGATAGCTGGACTGCTTGTTTGGGTCGGCCTGACATGGGGGTGGTGACAGAAGACGGGATGGAGTGTGGGTGAGATACTATCAACCATGGAGGAATCAGGTCGGAGGAAGTGGTGGTGATGGAGCTTCGGCCAGATCGATGAACGATTTTTCCAGGGGAGGTAACTGGCGGCAGTGACCCGAGCTCATATATCTGACCGTTTTTTTGGATCTCCATCCATCTCTTGATTCTTTTAGTGTATCCGACCCTCTGGTCTTTCCTACGGTTTATAGCTTTGTTCCAGTAGTCGTTAAAAGCGGACCCGTTTCTGATTTCAATTCCACCGAGGGCGTCGGAGACGACTCCGACGGAGGTGGCAATAGCGGAGAGGTTGAAGTTCCAATCACATCTGGGTTCGATTTCTTGATCTAGGTGATTATCTTGGGGAGGGGGGTAGGGCTGGGGTTGGGGTGAGAAATTGTTCCTTTCCCATTCATAAGAACTGTTTGGTTAGTTTAATTCAGGTGATAGACCTGATGGTTGTTGTTTTTGGAGGGGGCATCCTACTGAATTCTTTCTTAAAGGGTAACGACGTATTTTCGCCCCAAAATTGTATCTAAAAGATATGTCCAAAAAATAGATGGATTTATTTGAAAACATGTTTTAAAAAATGTACCGGCTTGTAATTATTCCTAATATTATTAGGGAATTGTAATTAAACCTAGTCACAAGTGGGCCAAGCCCAAACCAATTTAATTAGTTACTTAATAGGTTCAAAGCATTAATCTAACACAAATAATTATAACATTAATTATATAGGTTCAAAACGATCATAATATTAATTAATGACAAAAAAATTAATATTTTTACTAAAATTATGGTGGTATTATATCTGATATGCCTAGCCCAAATCTGGTCATGAGCAGAGCACGAGCTACCATCACGTGCCGATCACGAGCATGGGCCTTGAAGGGCCCACAGGCCCAGCGAGCATAAGAAGAGCAACACCTAACAGCGAGCATGACGTTCCTGACCCAACCTGGTCGGACACAGGCTCAGCCTGTCCGATCAGGGGCCTTGCCCGGGAACTATAATCAACTCAAATACATCATCTATCATGCAGGCAAGCAGGGCCTTGCCCGCTCAATCCTTATCGAGCAGAAGACACCAAGTGGCTTGCCCGCCAAAACACGGCCACAAGTTACCATATGTAGGCAGGACACTTGCCTTATCCGTTCCTGATATAACGCGTCCAACCGTATATCACCATGATATCTAGAGTTTCATTCCTTGTGGAACAAGATGACTAAAGAAACCAGATCCTACCCGGATTCAACCACCCAAGGGCCAATAAATACCCCTTCACCAAACATCAAAAAGGTACATGCTCTCATACACTCCGCCCCTTCCTTGAGTTCTGGTATTCTGTTCCCATACACGATACTTACTCTCACGCCGGAGGGGTTTCGCGAGGCCCTGCCTTGCACTTCCACTCAGGTTTTCATTGCTCTCAGCCAGGTTCAAGGAAGCAGATTCAAGTCTAGATATCCTACCCACAGAACAGACGGCCCAAGCTGAGGATTTTGCCACATAAATATCTTTAGGCTTCTTAGTCTTCTTAGTTGCTCATTCTTTCTCTCTCTCTCTCCCTCCCTCACACACAGTTGATCACAAACCCATTTCTCACCAGTGAATTTCACTTCACAACCATGTCTCCTCAGAAGGTTTCAAATTGCATTCCCAACTGATTTCTCTCTCTCTCTCTCTCTCTCTCTCTCTGTGCATGTTTTTTTTATTTGATAATATTGTGCTTAATTTCTGACTACTATGACTAAATATACACAACAACAACAATGGTGCTCCAAGTTGATCTGCAGTGCGCTTGGTGCTACAAGAAGGTCAAGAAAGGCCTCAGTAAATTCCCTCGTGAGTTCATTTTCATACCCTCCTCTCCCTCTCCCTCTCCCTCTTCACGAAAGAAAACGATTATTTAAAAAGTAGTATTTAATTTATGCCCTCCCTACATTTTAAATTTTCTATTTTGTTTTTCTATCCTAGTTTCGAAGGCCGCCATAATTTTATAAATGAGAAAACTTCTGGGAAAATAATTTTTACCACAATTTTATGAAAGATGAATTCGTTTGACCTGATCTATTGTATCTGTTTGGTTCGGTTTTGGTCGAAGATGGTTCGGTTTCGGTTTCAAAAATCGAAAAACCATCCGGTTCGGTTCGGTTCACGGTTTTTGGTATCAAACCAAACTGAACCGAACCTATATATTTTTATTTACTTATTATATAATATAATATATATTACATTTATTAAAATATTTTTAAGTTTTAGATCATCTTATGTAATTAATCTAGGCTTTTGATTTATTCATAATATATATATAGACACAAACTAAACTAAACAAAATCTTGATTTTTTGAGAACTATTATTTCTTTAATTGGTTGTGTTTATTTTAGAATTTGTATTGTTTTCTTTATGATAAGTTGTTATTAGTAAGTTATTTCATAATTTTGATGTTAATTCAAAATTAAAATCTTATTTTTATTGTTATTTTTAATGTTGGTTAATTTTATTAAAAATAATTTATATAAACCACAAAATCGAACCAAACCAAACCAAATCGAGTAGTTCAGTTCGGTTTGGTTTGAGAGTTTTGAAACCAATAGGGGACGATTCGGTTTGTGATTTTGACATAAATCAAACCAAACCGAATCACTTACACACCTAGATAAAACGGTTCGGTCAAGAACTAAAGCGAGTAAATCTATTATAAATTGGGCTCAAGTTAGCTAAACAATCCTATTTTAATCGGGACAACTTTGAGTCTAATCAAATTACGGTTCAATAAATTTCCGTCTGTTATATTTTGTTGAAGGGACAACATTATGAAATAATTGGCTAGTAGATGAATTCATTTGCTTCAGGGTTATCTATTGGTACGTGGGAAACAAAGACTGGGGGCGTAAATCGGAACTATGGAACCGTCGGTTTGGTTCGATTTTAGTTTTAAACTTTAAAAAATCACTCGATTCGGTTAAGTTCATGGTTTATGGTATAAAATAAACTAAACCAAACCGAATCGAATCGAAGTAAACCAATATATATATATATATATATATATATATATATATATATATATATATATATATATATATATATATATTCACACACATATATGCTAAATCAAACAAAATCTTAATTGTTAGAGGATAATTATTTCTTCTATTCTTTGTGTTTATTTTGAAATTTGTATTATTTTTTTTTATGATAATTTATTTTTAGTAGGTTATATTTCAATTTTGATGTTAATTCAAAATTAAAATTTTATTTTTATTGTCATTCTTAATGTTGGTTAAGTTGATTAAAACTAATTTATATAAACTACAAAACCGAACTGAACCAAACAAAATCGAGTGGTTCGACTCGGTTCCAAACCTTATTCGATTGAGTTCCAAACTTTATTCGGTTCGGTTCGGTTTGTGATTTTTGGAATCAATAGGAGTTGGTTTGGTTCGTGATTTTAGTCTAAATCAAACCGAAGAACCGAACCACTTAGACCCCTACAAAGAATTATTTTATGCCACTTTGGCCGAGATTTTCCACTTTTGCAAGTTGAAATCAATCTTGGATGACATTTTTGTTTTATTTGTAAATGAACAAATTGTATTTTAGGATGAGAACTGGGTTATTTATTTTGGTGTTCAATATTTGAGACAAGAGAAATTAGAGACAACTTGTTTGATGAGAAGACAAATACGGTTACAATCACCGTAGTATGCTGCAGCACGGAGAAGATTCGTGACAAGATTTACTGCAAGGGTGGAAAGGCCATTAAGAGTATTGAGATCAAGGATCCCCCCAAGCCCAAAGAACCAGAGAAATCTAAGCGCATCGAAAAACCCAAAGAGCTTGAAAAGCCAAAGGAAATTGAGAAGCCGAAAGAAAAGTTTTCCGAGGTAGAGAAGCCCAAATTAGATGACAAACCATCAAAGCCCGTAGAGAAGCCACCGAAAGATGACCCACCATCGACTTCAAAACCCACTATCCCGGTCAATGGGTACCCACTCCCAGTCTATCCACCAACATTTCTTGTTCCGGTGTGTTGTGGGAAGTGTTACAATGGTCATGGTGGGGGTCCATATCATAACTGGTTTGGTAGGCCCGTGCCACCACCACCGAGACCATCGTGTTGTGAGGAGTGTTACCATGGTCAAGGTGGGGGTCCATGCCATAGCCGGTTTGGTAGGCCCGTGCCACCATCGCCGAGACCATCGTGTTGTGAGGAGTGTTACCATGGTCATGGTGGGGGTCCATGCCATAGCGGGCTTGGTAGGCCCGTGCCACCACCACCGGGACCATGCTACGATGGGTACGGATACGGTGGCAAAATGGTTTGTCACGTGACTTGTGATTACTTGATTGAAGAAAATCCATTTGGATGCTCAATCATGTAACATAGTTAGAGCTGTCAAACGGGCCGGGCTGGGCCGGCCCGACCTAAGCCCACCGGGCCTCGCTTGACGGCGGGCCGGGCCGGGCCGGCCCGAAATAGTGTCGGGCCTCATAAAACTCAAGCCCAACCCATGCGCATTTCGGGCCTCTGGGCCTTCGGGCCTATGGGCCAAAAAAAATAAATGTTTTTTTTATTAAAAAAACTCACAAATTAGCTAATAAATGTTATATAACACATCAAAAGTTCAAACACACACATACTTACTAGTCTAACTTACACAATTACAAAGCAAAAGTGCAACCAAAACAAATATAAACAAAGGTAGTAATTTTAACAATTGAACGAAATAGAAACTAGAAAAACAATAATGTTACGGATCAAAGAAAAAATACATGTGCTACTTGAATGATATTTTTTTCAAAAAAATTATAACCAAATTGAAGTTCATCATATTGTCCCCAATTTTTTAATATGTGTTTTCTAAGGATAGACAAAAAATTTTGGGTTCTAGTTTGCAAAACCATACTAACTACCAAATGTTCATTTTTTTATTCGCCCGACACAATCTAGCATTTTAATTTTATTTTTTATCAAGTTTATACTATTGAGACTTTTTATTAGCTAATATCATATAGAGATACTCAATTAAATAGATCAGTTTCGATAAAATTACTAACTACAACCATACTAAACTAAATTAGAACTTGAAAGATCAACTTCATTTCTTCTTTTAAGTGTCACTTCCATCAATTTAGATTATGAGTTTCAACAAAAAAA
>JABEVN020002948.1:0-19846 GCA_013146195.2 Codonopsis lanceolata
AAGGACACTTGCATCTGTAATTAGTTTCACAAAATCCCCCAGCTGCAGCTTTTATGTTACCAGTTTTTCCTCCTTTTTCTCTGCATCAGAAAAGAGCAAGTCAGATTGCAAATATAGTCCTTAACATCTATACAAAGAATCATTCATAAAAGACTCCCTTTTGTCGATGACCTCTTCGTTCCTGTCACACCAAATGTTCCAGATGATGGAGCTTAAAATAAGTCTGTTCAAAGTCTTATTTATACCATTGAATGATACCTGGGAATTATCCACGAGATCTTTCTTTACCCAATCTTCCATGTTCAGGCTATTAAGGAGATATCAAAACAATTCCATATTCTGCCTTTTCACATCGTTAAGCAACATTTGGTCGATATCCTCCACCATTCTACCACATCTCTCGCACACATTATCATTTCAAAAGTGCCTCATGAATCTGAGGTTATTTGTCGTAAGCTTCTCATGTAGGCAAATCCACTCAAAGAATATAAACTTTTGTGGACAAAAGTGTTTTTTACTCACTGGTAAGGAAGATGTCAGAAGATCTACATGAGTATTTGTCATTGCTATAGGGAAGCAAATAGGGTGGATGATTCATTGATTCTCTTGCAGCTTATGCACATGTTTATCAAACTGCATGTTGTCTATTTTCAAGGCCTAACAGCATGAAGATGTTCTGTTTATATATAATGGTCATAAAATAAAGAATGCTGCATAGGTGCTGTAGCAACTTATGAGTACTGTTACCTTTTTCAAAACTTATCCCACATTGATAACATACAAAACATCAGAAAGATTAATATAACACTGCTTTCAGGACTAGAGATTGTCCCTTCGGGGACATCCGATAAAATTGGAACGATACAGAGAAGATTAGCATGGCCCCTGCGCAAGGATGACACGCACAAATCGAGAAATGGTCCAAATTTTTTTTAATCTCAAAGCTAGTAGCATTGAGCAGTTTCCTAGCTTCCCAGCAAAGCCTTCGATCCATCTTCCATTGGCATCTCTCGGCACCCCTTCTATGGCAGCTCTGGTTTCCTCGCCAAGGACACTTGCGTCTGTAATTAGTTTCACAAAATCCTCCAGCGGCAGCTTTTATGTGACCAGTTTTTCCTCATTTTTCTCTGCATCAGACTGAAAAGAGCAAGTCCATGGCCAATCATTCCTTCTGTTTCCAGTCCATCATCTGTGTCTAGGCCTCCTGTTAGTCTTTTTGTTTCTCCACATGCTATGCCTCCTGAACTATCTCTTTCCCATTCCTCTTTTGTCTTCTACTCTTCTTTGCCCTCTCTTTCTCTAGATTCAACTCCTGCAAGGCTGCAATTGATCCCATACCAATTCCCAAACCAGCTCCAACTCGTCTTTATTTCCCAGAACCAGTTCCACCTCCAGTCCCTTTTCTCCCTAGAACTTCTACCAGGGTCAAGACTCCTTAAGACTCCTTCTGTCTCTTTCTCTTGATTCAACTCCTGCAAGGATCCTATTTTCCAGAACCAGTTCATCCTCCAGTCCCTTTTCTCCCTAGAACTTCTACCAGGGTCAAGACTCCTTAAGACTCCTGTCAAGCTAAAGGACTACGTTCTTTCTTCTATCAACTTACACTCGTCTTGAGAGGTTTAAAGCTAGATTGGCATGTTGTGGACTTGCCACAAGGGAAAATGAGTTTATAAGATAAAGTACAATTTAGATGGAAGCATAGAGAGGTTTAAAGCTAGATTGGTGGCTAAGGGTATATTACTTAGAGGTGCACACCAACTTGATGTCAACAATGCATAGTACAATTTAGATGATGATGCTGGCTATGATTATGCTCCAGCAGCATGAATGGGGGATAGCATTCTAATAGTAGTTTATATAAAAGCACTAATTTTGTGTCTATGATAGTGGCTGCAATGCTGGAGTGGAGGGTCTTAGATAGAAGATGAGGGAGGCAATTATTTATTTATTTAAAACCAAAATGCATGTATTGGTCCTAGTACAAAATTTGCAGCTTTACGGGTGCTAATTCAATGAAAACTCTACATAATAGTGGATTATTATAAGGCGCGCGTCTTCTCCGAAGTTATTTTAAAGTATATGCTTTTTGATGATAAATTGATAATGATAGATGGGGACTATATTATTCACACTCAAACTAGGGACAGACATGACAGACATGCTATATATATAATGTGCCAAGTGCTTTTGTTGTTTACTCGGAAACTCAAGCATGTTGATTTTTGCAAAGAATGCTTTTTTGTCTATCTCGTACGTGTTATTTTATTGCCACATGAATACTGATCATAAAGCAGCTAAACTGAGCTAGTGTTTTTGCCGAGGACAGAAGGTATGCCCCAGAGTAATTTTGTAAACCTGTCTAGAAGGACACCAAATCCGAACACCCCAATTCTGTTTGCATATTCACTAAGTCTTTGTATGGGTTAATTCAAGCTTCTAGCAGTGGTTTGCAAAATTTACTGCTGCTTTGCTTGAACTAATTGGTATTCTCCAATCTCATGCTGACTATTTTCTCATTACTTTAAGTAATGGTACCAAGTTCACCACCACTTGTTGATGATATCATCGTAGTGGGAATGATTTGCCTTCTATTCTCTCTTTCAAGCAGTCTCTGCGTGATTTGTTTAGTATAAAAAATCCGGGTTACATCAAGTATTATTTAGGCATTGAAGTCGTTAGGTCTTCTCATGGATTTCACCTCAGCCAGAAGAAGTATGCTTAGTTGCTGGATGCTAAGCCCTTAACTATTCCATTTGATCCTAATACCACGCTGTTATCATCAAATGAGATTTTCCTTTAGCTAAGCCCTTAACTGTTCTATTTAATCCTAATACCAAGCTGTTATCATCAAATGGGATTTCCTTTATCTAATCCAACAGAGTACAGACAACTCGATGGTAAGCTCTTATACCTCAGTCACTAGGCCTGATTTGGCTTTCGCAGCTCAATGCCTTAACGTTCACTCAACCAGCACAAGTTAATCTCAAGGGTTTTACCCTTCTGTCAATCAGTTAGTTCACTCACCCCTTCTGTCAATCATTTAGTTCACTCACCCAGCACAGGTGATGTCAATCATAGTAGTGATTATTTGATTTGAATCTGGTGGGGTGCGCCAGGCCCTTGCTATAGTGTAAGGCATGGGCGACGCTTGAAAGCCCAAGCAGCAAGCTACTTTGGTGGACCTTCCCCCTCAAAAAATAAGATTAATATCGTGTGGATCAATGATCACATATCGATATTAAGCGATAAACACGATCTACACTTGATCTTGCCAAATTAAAAAGCGCCGAGAAAGGTATGCTTACTTCACATTCGGCCATCATTTTTATGACTTGTCAGACTGTGCCTCTTCTTTAACAAAGCTGATGTGGGATACATTTCAAGTTACTGGAATGGAATTGTACGTAAATGAATGGCATCATAATTTACACCACTCTGTGAGTCCAACTTCACTCTAGATCATTGAATTACTCCGTTATTGCATCATGGCAATTTAAACTATGTTTCCCAATGGAAACTTCACCTAATTTCTGCAATTGAGTGGAACTGTGATAGTTATATTGGTATTCACAATATCTCGACCTTTACAAGGCATGGTCATATTTTAAAACACAACTTCTCTTTAGTTATAAACCAAATATCTTAATGAGCACAATTAAGCAATAGCTGCATTCACGATGGCCTATGATGTGAACACAAACTCATAATTTTTTTATATTGATTGATGTGGCCCTTAATGATTTTAATTTAGAGCTCAGGAATAGCAGTAGAGAACTTAGAGAACTTCCATTCCTTTAAATCATCAATGGCATCTCTAACCGTGAAGAGGATATCCTCGCTATCAATGTCAATGTCCATTAAGTCACATAGGAAACCATGGCCAATCATCCCTTACGTTTCGGTCCATCATGTGTGTGTCTAATCCTCCTGTTAGTCCTTTTGTTTCTCCACATGCTATCCATCCTGAATCAACTTCTTCCCATTCTGCTATTGAGTCTTCTTTACCCTCTCTTTCTCTCTAGAACTTCTACCAGGGTCAAGGCTCCTTCTGTCAAACTACAGGACTATGTTCTTTCTTCTGTCAACTTACAATCGTCTCTTCTACTCTTTCTTCCTCTCCTCTTTTCACACCTTCTCATTTATCATTCATTAATGCCTTATCCCACACAGTTGAACCTCAATCCTACTCCCAAGCTATTAAAGATCCTAAATGGATTGATGCAATGAATAAGGAACTTGAAGCTCTTGAGACTAACAATACTTGGAAGGTTGTGGACTTGCCACAAGGGAAAAGCCCTATTGGGAGCAAGTGAGTTTATAAGATTAAGTACAATTCAGATGGAAGCATAGAGAGGTTTAAAGCTAGATTGGTGGCTAAGGGGTATACACAGACACAAGGTATATAGACTACTCGAAAACGTTTGCTCCGGTGGCCAAAATGGTCACTGTTAGATCTCTTCTTGCTATAACTGCTGTCAAAGGCCGGGAAGCAAACCAACCTGATGTCAACAATGCATTCTTGCATGTGGACTTGGACGAAGAGGTTTATAAGACCCAATTCTGTTTGCAAACTCACTAACTCTTTGTATGGGTTAAATTAAGCTTCTAGACAGAGGTTTGCAAAATTCTTCTTGCATTGCTTGAACTTGGTTTTCTCCAATCTCATGTTGACTATTCTCTCTTTACTTTAAGTAATGGTACCAAGTTCACCACTGCTTTGGTTTATGTTGAGGATATCATCGTAACCGGGAATGATCTGCCTTCTATTCTTTCTCTCAAGTAGTTTTTGCATGATAAGTTTAGTATCAAAATCTGGGTTACATCGAGTATTATTTAGGCATTGAAGTGGTTAGGCCTTCTCATGGATTTCACCTCAACCAAAAGAAGTATGCATAGTTCGGAAGCTAAGCCCTTAACTATTCCATTTTATCCTAATGCCAAGCTTTTATCATCAAATGGGATTCCCTTAGCTAATCCAATCAGAGTACTGACAACTTGTTGGAAAGCTCTTATACCTCACAGTCACTAGACTGATTTGGCTTTCGCAGCTCAATGCCTTAGCCGGTTTGTTCACTCACCAGCACAGTTCATCTCAAGGCTTTGCAAATGGTACTTAGGTGTGTGAAAGCTTCCCCAGTCGGGGTCTATTTTTCCGTTCTGCCATTTAGTTACAATTGCGTGCCTATTGTGATAGTGATTGGGGCAGCAATCCAAAAGATGGACATTCTATCTTTGGTTTTGGCATGCTCTTGGGTAATATATATCTTGGCACTCCGAGAAATAGTCTGTTGTTGCCGGTCGTTCTTTGAGTCCGAGTAAGTTGCCATGGCCACAGCAAGGCTGTGAGGTTTTATGGTTACTGATCTTCTTCGTGATCATCAATTGTAGACTTCCTCTCCCTGTTTCTTTACAATGTGATAGCACTTCTACTATTGCCATCGCATCTAATCACTGTCAATCATGCTCGAATGAAACATTGGGTTAGAGCGCCATCAAGGTCTTATTCAACCTTGTTATGTTTCAACTAAGCAGACCTTTTTACCAAATTTCATTTTTTATCCAAGTTGTGATGTTTACTATTGACACACCCTCAACTGGTTGGGGGGGTATTGCAGCGATAAGAAGGAAAGCACAAGTGATGGTGGTGGAAAGTTGAATGCTACTTGTATGTCACACAACTCAAAACACGAAAGCAAGGTGAGTGAGGCAAGACTTGAAGCGCCTCTACCACATGTCCAAGTTGAGTTGTTCCACTACATGGCGGTGACATTGTATTTGTCATTATTAAGGGTAGTTTATTCTTATTAGATCACGATTGTTAGGCGGTTAATTCTATTGTTTAGTTGATGTACATATATAGATCGAGAAGTGAAAAGCTAGTTAGTTAGTTTTCCTTTTCGAGAAAATGTATTAGCTAATCTCTCTCAATCGAATGGTTCTTATCATTCATTACTCCATTAATGGATTCTTTCTACAAACCTTGATTCTGATTTTATTTCTTATCAGTTCATTTTGACAGATATTCTCTCCATTACCGATTTTCCATTTCAAAACTCCCGGCCGTAATGCCAAAGCTACATGTGAGAGATCGATCAAGCATTACTGTGATGCACTCTCCCCATAACAAAAGATTAATATCATTTGGGCCGATGACCCATGCTTTGAAAAGAACAAATACTACACCTAATCTTACCCAAAAGATCGAGAACAAAGATTCATCCGGGCTTTCAAAAAAAAAAAAAGAAAAGAAAAAGTATGCCGGCTTTCTCTTTGCACTGCGGTCTATTTTATTGCTTGACACAAGACGGCTTCCTTTGAAGACGAAGAGGAAGAAATTCGGTCAATATAAGTGATGCACCCTGCCCAAAGGGTCGCGAGCTAGTCCGAATTAGCATCACGTCTTTGGTCACGGACACATATCTCGGGGCCCACGGCCCAGTAGCAAGATGAGGCGACTCGAGCACCGAGCAACATAACCCTCACTCAAACACAGGCGGGCAAAAACCTTGGCCTTTGCTCTGTCAGGCAGACAGCCATGACGAATCATACTTGCGTAACAAAGGAATCGGACTTACTTTGCCTGGACCTAGTCGAGCGGCCTTGCTGCCCAGACCCGAATCTTGGCCCGACAAGATTCGGAGATCAATACAAAGCGAATGTCGGGCATAGCCTTGCTCGCCGAGCACACACCAAGCGGGGGCCGGCGGCTTGCTTCCTAAGGCAAGTCAAAGGTTTCCGGAGTGGCGAGATGTGGCAATACTGCTGAAGTAATCCGGCTTTTGTTGGAGATGCCTGCCTCCCAACGGTTGCCGCAGTGACGCATGCCCTGTCGTTCACATGCCGATCGAGCGAGTGGAGGCGACAAAGCATGCCGATGACCGGTGAGGAAGCGGATCTGACCGCCAACATCATTCCACCGGCGCCACCATCGCCATGAGAACTATGCAGAGAGGAGAGTCATGGCCCCGTAGAGATCGGGGAATGTGTAGAGGTTTGACCAAAGTACAAAGCTTCGCATCACTCGGGAGGTGGGTTCCTCCTGCGCGCCCACCTTTGCCCGCGTGTGCGTGGCGATGCCTCGGATCCCGCCCATTCTTGAAGTTGGCGGAGGGCCTTGAGAAGCGGTATGCGAGAAGATGGAGGCTATGAAAAGGACATGGCAAAACAAATGGCGAGCCTAGGCGTGGCCAAGCCCGGTTATGGCGCCATTAAGCCATTGGAGGCGGCCACTTTCACTCAGAGATTGAAAATGCGCCACCGCGAGGGATCATCTTCCCACAATTTGACAAATATTTTGGGAAGACGCGGCAAGCGATTAGGCTCCGATCGTTTGAGGCACAAATTCGGATGGTTCTGATATTGAAGCCTTGAAAATGCGGGCATTCGAGGGAGCCCTTCAGTGAAAGGCACAAGCTGGTTGGGCGAGTTCCCAGAGGAACCATTGGGAGGCTGGCGGTGCTCAGAAAAGTTTCTGGAAGAATTCGGCAATGCAGGCCCAACCCCGAAAAATCGTTTCGACCTTGCTAAGATCAAGCAAGGAGATACCGAATCTGGCGATTACGAAAAGGTTCGAGGAGATGCTCGAGCACAGTGACCGCGACAGCTGACCGGAGATAACATTTTGCTATCTAAACAACATGAGGGCGGGGCCACTGAAGACCATGCTAGCAATGAACCCGGGGGCTTCCAAGGCAGAGTTGCTGGCGAACTCTCATCTATTTTGCTCGACCGAAAGCGTCAAAGCGGATAAAGCCAAAGGAAAAGACAAGGCTCAGGCGGCTCGGCCTCGCCTGACGAGCAGGAGGCCGCCGCCGAGCAAGGATAGGAGAAAATCATCAACCCCCGGGCAAAGGTTGTTCAGGGAATCTCAGTTTACCCCGTTAAACACGACGCGGGAAGAGATCATGCTCCAGGTGGGAGATGCCCTGCCTATCCCCTATCCTCTTGATCCCGAGCTCGAGTATACTCGAGACAACACAAAATACTGTGAATACCACCATGGCACTGGCCACACCACTGAGGGCTGTAAGGTGTTGAAAAGAGAGATTCAAAAGCTGATCAATGCGGGCAAGTTAGACCGCTTCAAGAAAGACCAGGGTGAAGGAAACAATGCCAACAATAATCAAGGGAGACCCCCAAGAGGAAGAGGCGGCCAGGCCCCTCAAATTCGGGGGGTGATAAACATGATTCAGGAGGAGCTCCCGTCCCAACACACGGGAAACACATATATTCCTTGTCAGGCGATCAACGCCAAAGAATACTGTGGGGAGCGAGAGCATATGTTTTTCTCGCGGCGAGCTAGCAAGCACTCCATTGGCATCCGAGCAGCTGGTCATTTCCCCGCCTCGTCAACAACCGGCGTGTTCACGAGTTTTGGATACGGAGCGTGTGGACATCATGTACTATTCCTCGCTTGAGGGTTGGAGTTCCCGGATACCATGTTAAAACCGTATTTGGGAAAGCTTGAAGGCTTTACCAATCACCAGGTGGGGGTTAAAGGCACGATCGAGCTGGAGGTATTCATGGGTGATGGGGCCCAAACACGGATTGAGATGATCACATTCTTGGTGATCGACCTGAAATCGGCATACAACTGCATTTTAGGTGCTCCGGCGATGGCCAAATTCCAGATGGTCACCTCCATTCCCCACCAGAAAGCCAAGTTCTATACAGAAAATGGAGTGGGGATCCTCAACAAAGAAGCCCCGAGCAATGTGGGAGTATGTCCGGAAGCTCGAAGAAAAAACAAACCGATTGTGGACATTCCCGATCACAAATGCGCTTCCTAAGCCGACAGGGACCTTCCCGATCGGCCGCAACGATCTCCGCCGAGCCTACCCCAAAGATCCACTTCTATCAACAACATTGAGCTCTGAGAGACCCATGAAGCGGCCGAGCCCATGGATATAGAGCCTCCCGAGCAAGCTCCATAAAACTTCCGAGCAAACTCCAAAAGACTCTCGAACAAGCTTCGCCCCAGCCCTTCTAGACGCAAGGAGAAGCGCCTAAACCACAGATATTGAGCCGACACTTTGCAGTCCTGACGAGCCTCGATATTCAACCGTAGGGCGAGCCGGAAGAAATCATCATCAATCCCGCATATCCCGAGCAAAAAATTAAAATCGGAAGGCCATGCCTCCCGACGCCGGCAAGATTGATTGAGAAGAACGGCGGATGTGTTTGCATGGACGGTTGAAGACATGAGGGGCATCGGTGAAAGCATTGCTCGCCACGACCTCAATGTCGACCCTACCTTCCGGCCCAATGATCCAACGACAAGACCGAGAAGAATGAGGCGATCAAAGCAGAGGTCGAGAAACTCCCCGGCGCACATCATTGAGGAGATTCAATACCCGACCCGGCTAGCAAATGTGGTGATGGTAAAAAGGCAAATGATAAGTGGCGAATGTGCGTGACTTCACCAAATTAAACAAAGCTCGCCTCGAAAGATCGCTATCCACCGCCCGCATCGATATGCTTGTCGATTCTATAGCCGGGTTCGAGATGCTCGCTGGACGCTGCAGCGTACTCGAGATACCACCAGTCAAAATGAACGAGCAGATAAAGCGAAGACGACCTTAAAGCGGCCTCTATTGTGCTACAAAATGATGCCCTTCGGCTCAAAATGCGAGCCACTTACCGCATGGTCAATAAGGTGTTCGGCTCCCAAATAGGCGTAAATATGGAGGCTTACATAGATGACATGGTCATCAAAACCAAGGGCCGCGACCACACTCTTGACTTGGCCGAGACATTTGCCAACCCGCGCAAGCACAACATGAAGCCGAACCCGAGTAAATGCGCTTTCGGGTCCGAGCGGGAAGTTTCGGGATTCATGGTCAACCAGCGGCATAGAAGCCAACCCGAGAAGATTCAAGCCCCGCTCAACATGGAACCCCTGCGCATCAAGCACATCCAATGGCTAAACGTAATCATTGCCTTAGACGCTTCATTTCTGGCCACCGAAAAGTGCCTCCCTTTCTTCAAGGTTCTGCAAGCAAGGGATTTGAGTGGAATGATGCCAAGGCCCTCGAGCGGCTCGGGGAATATCTTGGCAAACCACCTCTCTCAGCGACCCCATGCCCGTGAGCCTTTATTTGTGTCTAGCGACCCACGGACCAAAGCCGTGGCTGCTGTTAGGGAGGAGTTAGATATACAAAAACCCGTGGTACTATACTATGTATCTAAGGCCCTCGGTCTGTTGAGGGTCGTTATTTTAATGTTGAAAAATTAGCCTACTCGCTTGTCATAGCCGCCCGAAAATCGAAAATTAAGGGCTTATTTTTCTCGCACACATAATCATAGTATACACGGATGCACCACTCACGCAAGTCTCGCACAAACCGATACATCGTGCGGTTGCTCAGGTCGATCGAGCTCACCGAAGTTCCACATAGACTACTTGCCCAGCGAGCAATCAAAGCGCAAGCATTGGCCGACTTCTTGGTTGAAACAAGCTTCACCCAGCGAGGAGCACGAGATCAAGCGGCCCGAGCAAGCAAAAGCAATTGCCACAACCACGACCAAATTGTTGGGATCTTTATGTGGATGGGGCGGAGCAAAGTCGGAAAGCCTAGGAGGCGGCATCCTTCTCGTAGCTCCGATGAAATCACGGTCGAGTTAGCTCTCGGGTTCAAATTTCACGCATCGAACAACGTGGCCGAGTATGAAGCAATGATTGCGGGGCTCGAGCTCGCAATGCACATGGGTGTAGAAGTCGCGGTGTACTCGGATTCACAGCCTAGTCGTGAACCAAGTCCGTGGGGGGAATATATGGTGCATCCACCCTACCCAGTTAGAAATGCTAGCGAGCTCGTCAAGGAAATCTTGAGAAATGAAGATAATAACGAAGGAAAGAGGTGAAGACTTCTTGTGATTGATGTGACGATCGCCTTTCTGAATAATCACGGAAAAATACCAACCGTAGCCGTTCGGGAACCGATTGAATGAACACGAAGCGCGAGAATGATCTCGCCAACCTTCCGAGGAAAATCTGTAGCAGCAAGGGAGACAACGACTTCAAGCTCTCTCGAGTTTTTCTCTCTCTTGCAAATCTTCAAAGCGGTAAAGGAGAAGAGTCGGATCGCCTTTTATAGGCGAGCGGCCGAAGCGGTTTTGGGAAACTAACGACTGGGCCGGTCTGGTGGGCGGCCCCCATCATGAGGCATTAAATGCACGCCCTTAGGTGTTTCGTGCCCGTCCAATCTCTCCAATTTACGGCGGCTCACGCAGCCTTTCGAACCACCCAGCGCTTTGACGCACTCCTCTAAAAGTGGCTTCCCTTTGATACGCTTCAATTTTCCCAGACGAACTCTTGACCTTCTTGAAAATTCACAAGTGTTAAAGCAGGACGAACATCAAAAATACGCTTCCGCCTCAGAGCATGAATACTCGCAGACAGGGAAGCTAGGGGCCTTGATGCACCGGCCCAAGGGTCGCGAAACCCGAGTTAGCATCACGTCTTTGGTCACGGACATAATATCTCAGGGGCCCACGGCCCAAATGAGCAGCAGATGAGACAGCTCGGAGCCAGCCCGAACAACATAACCCTCACTCAAGGCACAGGCGGGCAAAGGCCTTGCTGTCAGGCCGAGGCATGGCAGGGAATCATGCTTGCGTAACAAAGGAATCGGACTTACTTTGCCCGGACCTAGTCGAGCACCCGGCTTGCACTGCGGCCGGGGGCCGATCTTGAGGCGACAAGTTCGGAGATCAATACAAGAAATAATCGGGCATAGCCTTGCTCGCTTCGAGCACACACCAAGCCGGGGGACGGCTTGCTTCCTAAGGCAAGTCAAAGGTTTCCATGATTAGGCAAACACTTGCCTTATCAACTCCACTCTGTATCTACAGCGGTCAGCGCTTTGTTTACGCCTAGAATCAAGGGATTTCCCCTTGATTATCTCGGCGATTATGGAAGCGAATCCTAAGCAGTTCAATCACCTTGAGGGCCTATAAATACCTCTCCATAATCATCAACAAGGTACACACACTTTCTTGAGCCTCGTTACTCGTCAATTTACTTCTTGACAATCACTCGATGCTTACTCTCACTTGTGGGAGGGTTTCGCGAGCCTTGCCTTGCCAGCTTCTTCTCGAGGTGTTCTTGTGATCTTAACGGGCTCAAGGAGGTCGATTACAAGCCCAGATATCCTACCCATTTCAAGGATGGCCCAAGCTGTGCATTTTGCCACATCAATAAGCAAGGGCAAACCAAGAAATTTAGATTTGTATGCACTTTCTGTACGCTAAATGATTCCTTATTTTTTGTCTCAGGATGCCATTCACATATTATTGACCAATGCATCAACCTGTAAGTCCACACAGCATAAAATCTTTTTTGCTATTTCTCATTCCAAATATACAGCCATGGCTACAAGGCATAGACAAATTGCATCATCGATGTCCCAGAATGCTTTCATATAGAAAGAAAGATCAAATTCACTCTGTAACTTTTCCATAATAGTTTCCCTTTCAAATATGTTTCTTCAATCTGCATTTTAGTTGGGGTTCAACTCCATGTCAAATATGAACTCGTTCCATCCGTTTATCTTTTACTGGTTTAGTTAAAACTTGGTATTTAAATTTGAACTCCTCCAAAGGACTCATTAGCTATGAATGCATCGTTAAGCATCTACACCGAGCTCTGTAAAACCTCAAAAAGTGGGAGAGAATGATCTCATGTTGTCTCAGGATTTGTTATAGACAACGGAAATATTTTACTGCAGATCAAGCTTTTGGTACTGAGAGTAATAATATTTCCCCGTGGAGACAGATAGACTGTTTCCTCAATGTCTCCTTTCTAAACACACTCCTCTTCGAGAGTGTTTTTATGCTCTTATCCACACACATTCATCGTGTTTGTTATGTTTCTAAGTAGCTGTTTCTCTTGAACATGCATAAACAATAGCTGCATACACGTTTGAATGTCTATTATTTGAGCTCAGCACTGCTGTCAGCATTAAAAATAAATTGATGTTAAAGGTAATTTCCCCTTTTTCAAATGCCATCAACTTCTTGACTGAACTACTAATATTTTTCTTAGCATAGGGATTAGTAGAAAATTGATGTCATCGGCACCTGGTACAGGCATATTACCATGAAGATTAGTTCAGATCGATTGGAGAAAGAAAAGCATCAGTGATAATGTCTTTTAATTCGTTCATTTTAAATGAGAAAAAACAAAGAAAGGTCTTTCCGGGTGCGGATTTTCCAAGTTTTGGCATTCGGCCTAAAAATATGCTTGAAGATGGCCATGATATGGAACATGGACATTAAGATGACTTTCCTGCAACAAGGCCGAAAGAACTGCATTCATGGATCCTTGAACAAGATATAAATATTCCAAGGCATTGATCTTTCGAAACTGGGAGTCCCAGCAGATAAAGCAAAAAAAAAAACTACACCTAAGCAAGATTGAATGTTATAATTTCGGTTCCTTCAGTCATGTTTATTTCAACATTCTCCATTCTGGTATAACTTTAGAGAGGTGAAGCAAGTATTCAATTTGAATCTGGTGGGGTGCGCCAGGCCCTTGCTATAGTGTAATGTTACTATGTTAGAAATTATTCGGGTCCCATATCAAATACGGGTCGAATAAATCCGTGTTTTCGATCAAATCGAACGGAAGCGGAAGCGATGGATTTCAAAATCAATAAAACGATATAAGAACATCAAAATTATGTGTATTAAATTTATTAAACTAAAGAAAGGAAAAAGAAGACTACCTCTTACAACGATTTCTTTTAACTTCGATCGTAACTTTTGAATCTTGAAATCTAGTAGACACCACGATCTTTCGATATGTTCCTTCCGATTAACAATAGTGTGTGGGCACTCAAATAATATTATTCAATTCCTAGCTTATTTTAGATGAGTAATCAACAAGGCTAGAAACCAAAACCACCGAAAGTCTTTGTTTAGCTCAAGGTCAAAAACCGATGGACAAAAATGAACCAATCGAAGTTGTCTCACACACCCCAAAATATGGACGGCAGTTTCTTCTCACATAGAAGTACTAGTATTTCACCCGTGCGATGCACGGATAGTTTATAGATGAAAAAAGATATATCTAAACAAAGATGAATAATATAAAACAAAAAACTTCAATGCGAAAACATTAATAAAGAATTAATAAAATGTGAATGTAAATTTAGAACATGACATTAATTTTGAAAAATAATTATAGATTTTAGAATACTTCTTTATACACAACATTTGTCGTTGAACATGTACGACAATTACTACTATCACAATCACATACTAAAATTCGAAGACCTTTAGGATTAGTAACTCGAGACAACGCAACATATATGACATGACCCGACCCCAAATCTCTATACGAAATCTGGGTCAAGCGTGTAACAACAAAACAAAATACACTAGTTCAAATAAAACACGTGCAAAGCCCCTGCTAAAAGTGGGCTAAACAAAAACCTGATTAACAAGGTATTGATCACTAATAGGATAATTTAAAACACCACGGCTCCAAAGGCCAAGAAACAAAATAACAAAGTCAACGAGCCAATGCCCGTACTACACCAGACTCTAAAGCCAACCAACACTATAGTATCATATACAAGCACAACGTTACACGTCGGCAACAAATGAATAATCCTATACTAAACACAAACTCAAGGAAGAGTTTACATAACTCTCCTATAAACCCATGTCCTCATAAAACATAATATAGCCTCCTGAAATGCTGCATACCAAAGACTATCGACGTCTAATAAATCTCGCTGACCTCACCGCGTACTTTCTGCCTGGCTGGGATCTAAGGAAAACAAAAGGAACGGGGTGAGTGATAAACTCAGTAAGTTACTACGTGATCTATATGACATGTTGTTATGCACATATAACCAATATATAAAACACAATACACGATACACCAAGTATAGCAATTCATATACTTGCACACAATTCACGTTGATCATGTTATAATGCACATTGACTCAGCGTAATATAAACACATAGTCAGGATATAAATCAGTATCCCAATTTGATCTATATCTGAGTTGAATCTGCAAGAGAGCTTTTGACTTGTCTTGCTATAAACATTGTAGCTGTGTTGCTGAAGTAATACACATATATAACTGCGCCAGAAATCCAGAAGAACACTATAGATGTGTTGTTGTCGCGAAACCCATAATATCTTTGTCGAATCGATAGGCGAAAACCAGAACCCAATAGTATCATCGAAACAGGCCTTGGGACTTAACCAGAGTCTCATTACCACGAGAGTTTTACCCAAGAGTCGTAGTTGCGTTCTTTGTTGCGTACACATCTTTGAAATCATGTTTGAACCCAATAGTATCCAGAAAACACCGACCTTGGGACTTAACCAGGAGTCTCATTACCCCGAGTTTTACCCAAGAGTCTAGCCTATATTTGTCATGCGAATTGCTCTGACAAGGCTACATCCTTGTCACGGCCAATAACAAGGGAGAGACCCATGCAACGACCCGTAGCGATCACGAGATTTAACTCTCGTAAAGACTACTGTCGTCCCATTGTCGACACAACCACATATGCCAGCTGGACTCAATGCGATGCACAAGTAGATGTTTACTCGTAATTAAACACAACCATCGAGTCCCAAGTACGGGGGCTCGACGCACATACAAGCATGCTTATTTGCTTAAATTAAAACATGTAAGCATCTATTTGCCTAAAATACACACGGAAGCATTTATTTGCTTAAATAAAATTAACACATATATGATATTTCATATTAAATATCTAACCCAAAATATTCCCCAATATTGTAGGAACTCAATACAACACTCTTTATATTTTATTGAGCCTAAATCGACTCCATTGAGTCATTTATTTATTATTTATAAATTCCGGGCATCACTGCGATTTGCAGGATTCGTCCAACACAATCTCACCGATAATTAATTCGGCCCAAGTAATAATCTCAAGCATTTAATTATACATGTCAGTTCAAATATTCAATAATTAATAACGAGAGTATTTTTACTCTAAATTCAAAACAAATCACATGTGATTAGCCCACAATTCATATATGCAATTATTACATACAAAGGGAAAGGATAGTAACTTACCTTTACCGAAAAATATCGATAAAAACACAAAATATTCGGGTGTAAATGTAACCCTTAGCAAATAAAACACTCCTGCGGAGTCGGAATTAAAAACGGATAATTTTTCATTAACAAATCAAATCGAAAAGCTAAACCCTCGGTATAACTCACAGTAACGGACGGATAAGAGAAAGAAGAAAGAAAGAATGAAAAAAAGAAAGAAAGTGATCACACCGACTCACCGAACACGGCAAAGCAAAGGAAAAAGTCGAACTGTTTGACTTCAGCCGAAATTGTAATGTCTAAGTGAATGATCACTTAGTTTATATAAAATAATCAATATATATATATATATATAGTCCATTATAAAATCAATATTATTGTTTGGTCAAAAAATCCAATTTGTCAAAACTAATTAATTTCTAATTTGATCCATTCAAATACTAATTAATCATTATTAATTAGTCAATGTTAAAATAAAAATATACTTTTACAATATAAAAGATACATGTAACATACAATATATTTCATCAATCTAGCTGAAAATAATTATTTTCTAGCTTTAACGTGTTATTTATATTTCAACGTTATAAATTATAATTAACATAATCAAAGTCCAATATGGACTTTAAGCATGACACACATTAAGCCCAACATATCTTGAGCTCAAATGGACTCTCGTAAGGCAATTACCCAAGTCCACAACACAAAACACATAAATAACATATTAAACATAAATAACACAATCGGACTCCAAACGTGCTATTGCACAAGTCCAACTCACAATATAACCAAGTTCTCATTGGAACTCAAAACTCAAGTCAAAATACTATTTGACTAACATGCTGGTATTGCAAGTTTAACACTAATCAACTTGTGATTAATAAATATATATCATAATAAATGCAAGGAAATTCTCGGGCGTTATAATATAATTGCCCATGACTAAAAACAGGTTTTTCAAAAGAAGACCCACATTAGACAATGATTGTCTCTGACTTTTATTTATAGACATTGCGTAAGACAACATCAATGGAAACTGCCTTCTTTGAAATTTGAATGGAATTCTATGATTAGAAGGTGTCAATGACATTCTTGGAATCAAAACAGTATCACCACATGTGCCATTTGAAAGAACTCGACCTTCTAAAATGTGGTTTCTCAATCTTGTAATGATTAACCTCGTGCCATTGCATAACCCAAGAGAATGGTCAATGTTACGAAGCAATATAGCTGGAGTTACAACCTTCAAATTCAACTCATGATTTGGTATTCCAGAACATGTAATTCAATTTAAAAATTCTGGAGTATGTATATCGTTCAGAAGATCAACATTTCTGTCTGAATGGCACGGAGAATCTGAGCTCAAATAAAGTCTTGCTTCAGAATTGTTTATCGATACCATGTAATCATTGATTGAATTAATTGCATCAAGAGTCGGTGCCAAAATAGCTCTATCCTCAAAAAACGATGACTCATAGGAACAACTTCCAAATGAAGGATATGTACTTTGAACAATTGCAGCAATCGGATCGTCGAATTCCTTAAGCACTAGGTGATCGGGAATATCTACAGAAGCACAACCATCATTTGGTTCACCAATTTTCCATCGCCAATATTTGCAATCCATTCAGCAAAAAGTCTCAATTCTTCGCAATTTTCGTTGGACCCCATATTTTGCAATCTCATATTAGTTGTCAACTTCAAAACAGTACAATCCTTCCACAAATACGATGAATTAATAGTGGCATGCACGGCATGTCCTGTCCGCTCCATCGCCTTTGGAATTACAGCAATATTTGACGAAAATCTCTCCCAAACACAATCGTCTTACCTCCAAAAGGAATATTAGCTCTAGATGGATGAATTACTTTCATGATATCTCTCATACTTTGATCCAATGTTTCAAAACAATGCTTATGCATCATTGGAGCCTCGTCCCATATAATAAGTTTGGCCTTAAGTATAAGCTCCGCAATAGGACTCCCTTGTTTTATGTTGCAAGTTGAATCTTCATTCAGATTAAAAGGAATTTTAAATCTTGAATGTGCAGTTCTACCACTGTGCAACAAAAGGGAAGCTATGCCATCGACGCCTCACGCTTAATACAATCTCCTTTTGATCTAAATTAAGGTATAAGGCTTTTCCAAATGAACGTTTTCCTAGTACCATACACGAAAAAAATATTTCCAATTTCTGAATTAGCTGATGCGATAATAGTTTCATAAACATGGAGTTGCTCGACATTCAAATTTGAGACGAACTTCTTGTGTTCTTTTCCAAGCTTATTCGATCATAACACATCTCATCATGCACTAATTTGTTACACGAGAATTCGAAAAATTGATCATCTGGATATGTCATTGATTGGAACTCACGTATACTCCTTCCGTAACGTCTTAAAATCTTCTCAACTTCCACAAGTGCATAGTTCCCGATTTGATCCTCGCTTAATTGCAAACCTACAAAATAAAAAGTAATTACTTTGAGATACATAACAACTTAAATTTCTAAAAATATTTTTTTACAAACCCTTGATATCAAGCAAAATTGTTGGTTGTACAAAATGTCACCGGATAGATAAGACCAACATGTATCCCAAACTACTTCAAAGTTGACTCATCGCTCCATGATGATAATAGAAAAAGAATTCTCAATGATTGAGCCGATGCCCAATGGCTAGCCTCGATTATTCCATCAATATACTCCTTATCATCGCTAACAATCACAACATAGCAAAGCTGCCTCGAAGAACGAAATTGCACCCATTTATAAACATAAATCTTCATAGCAAGCTGGCTCATCGAACTACGTTTAGGAGGCATCTCAAGTAGTACAAATCACCAGATCTTGGAGGAACAAAAAATATTCGTCCAATTGCAAAACCAATTTGTACTCTTGGGGTCCATTCCCGTATTTTAGAATTCCAAACAAATTTCTTGGGAAGTGCATAAGTCAATTCTCTTCCTGAGGATACTTCTTATTTGCTTCCATCCATGCCAAAAACATACTATGTTTTATGGTTTCCGATCCATGATATAGTCAATTTTATCTCGAATCGAGAAAACAACGCTTGTTGTAAGATGAAAACTAAGACGCACAACGGGCGGGTCTTTAACCGTATTTCAAATCCAAAAATTCTCCATGCGACTTCACAAGATGAAATGTACCTAAAATGTAGTACAAATTAACTTCATCGATATTCTTATCCACATTAGCATCACACGAGCTTTGATAAAATGTGGCAGTTGACACGATCGTTGCCCTTGCTTATGTATACTTGAACAAATATTTTATTGCACGCGATTGATTACACCACTCAACGCTCAAATGAGCCCCATAACTAATCAATAAGTATCGATTATGAACGACGTGTCTATTGTCAAAAACAACTCCATTCTTAACTATTGTCCTTCCATTATCCCGACGCCCGCACATCTGGATATCCATCTTCGCCAATTGTAGTCGCCTCAACAAATTTTTTGGAAAATGCTTTGAGCAACGCCCATCTATCATGCAAGGAACATCCTTTCGAGCACCACCACACGGACCGTGTATCATAAAATCTCGAATCTAAAGATAGTAAATGGGTCCTCGTTTCATTCTACGTAATGTAACGATCAATTGCATCCGCCGTCGGATTCTTCTTTCGGAAGAAAGGAACAATAATATGTGACAATGCGGCAAACCCTCTTTCGAAACTCCACAAAGATAAATGATCAGAGAAAATTTGACACACAAATAAACCATAATTAGCGTGAAATAAATTAGAATTAAAATGGAAATTTTATATGGTT
>JABEVN020002949.1:0-19823 GCA_013146195.2 Codonopsis lanceolata
TTGTTATGTTACGTTGCTGGTTATGTTACGCTACCTTAAGCTGCTAAGTTACGCTACGTTAAGTTACCCACGCTACGCTAAGTCAAGTTAAGCTACGCCACGTTGCTAAGTTGTTAAGTTTAATTTAAGTTACATTACGTTAAGTTACGCTTACACGCTACGCTAAGTTGTAACATTTTGCCAATAGGCATAGCGTGTTTTCATGTTATAATGGTTCATTGTACTCCATTATAACATTTCCCCAATAGGGTATGCATTTTCATGTTTTCATGTTATAACGTTAACTGCATCTATTATACCATTTCGCCAATAGCGTAGCGTGTTTTCATGTTATAATGGTTTCATCGACTCCATTATAACATTTCACCAATTGGCGTAGCGTGTTTTCATGTTATAATGGTCTATCGCATCCATTATACCATTTCGCTAATAGACGATCGTGTTCATGTTATAATGGTTCATCGCTATGTTAAGCTAAGCTTAAGTTACGTTATGTTACGCAGCTTGCTGAGTTGCTTACGCTATGTTAAGCTGCTGCTGTTAAGCTACTTCGCTGCTTTTCAAGCCAAGTTAAGTTGCTAAGTTACACACGCTTAAGCTTGCTAAGCCACGCCACTAAGTGCCAAGGTTACGCGCCACGCTAGTTGCTGTTAAGTTGTTACGCTAACGCTACGCTAACTTCACGCTTTGCTAAAGTTGTAATGTGAATGTTTTAATTTTTGTAATTATATTGATGCTAATCATTTTAATTATTGATATTATATTATTAAATTAACATTTCAAATATTATTTAATTTAATTTCAATTTAAGTTTACGCTACGCTACGTTAAGTTGTAATGTGAATGTTTTAATTTTTGTAATTATATTGATGCTAATCATTTTAATTATTGATATTATATTATTAAATTAACATTTCAAATATTAATTTAATTTAATTTCACTTAAGTTTACGTTACGCTAAGTTGCTGTTGTTGTAATGTGAATGTTTTATTTTTGTAATTATATTGATGTTAATCATTTTAATTATTGATATTATATTATTAAATTAACATTTCAAATATTATTTTAATTTAATTTTAATTTAATAACGTTAAGTCTAAGTGCTTTTATTTTTTGTAATTATATTGTGCTAATCATTTTAATTATTGTTTATATTATTAAATTAACATTTCAAATATTATTTTAATTTAATTTCAATTTAATTTCACTTGTAATGTGACGTGTTGTTGTATGTTTTATTTTTGTAATTATATTGATGTTAATCATTTTAATTATTGATATTATATTATTAAATTAACATTTCAAATATTATTTTAATTTAATTTCAATTTAAGTTAACGTTAAGTTGTAATTGTGAATGTTTTATTTTTGTAATTATATTGATGCTAATCATTTTAATTATTGATATTATATTATTAAATTAACATTTCAAATATTATTTTAATTTAATTTCAATTTAAGTTTACGTTACGCTAAGTTACGTTAAGTTAAGTTGTAATGTGAATGTTTTAATTTTTGTAATTATATTGATGCTAATCATTTTAATTATTGATATTATATTATTAAATTAACATTTCAAATATTAATTTAATTTAATTTAATTTCAATTTAAGTTTACGCTACGTTAAGTTACGTTGCTGTTGTAATGTGAATGTTTTATTTTTGTAATTATATTGATGTTAATCATTTTAATTATTGATATTATATTATTAAATTAACATTTCAAATATTATTTTAATTTAATTTCAATTTAAGTTTAACGTTAATGTAATTTTGTTGTAATGTTTTTTAATTTTTGTAATTATATTGATGCTAATCATTTTAATTATTGATATTATATTATTAAATTAACATTTCAAATATTATTTTAATTTAATTTCAATTTAAGTTTACGTTACGTTAAGTTAATGTGAATGTTTTAATTTTTGTAATTATATTGATGCTAATCATTTTAATTATTGTTAATTATTAAATTAACATTTCAAATATTAATTTAATTTAATTTCAATTTAAGTTGTTAATGTAAGTTACGTAATGTGAATGTTTTATTTTTGTAATTATATTGATGTTAATCATTTTAATTATTGATATTATATTATTAAATTAACATTTCAAATATTATTTTAATTTAATTTCAATTTAAGTTAACGTTAAGTTGTAATTTGAATGTTTTATTTTTGTAATTATATTGATGCTAATCATTTTAATTATTGATATTATATTATTAAATTAACATTTCAAATATTATTTTAATTTAATTTCAATTTAAGTTTACGTTACGCTAAGTTACGTTAAGTTGCCGTAATGTGAATGTTTTATTTTTTGTAATTATATTGATGTTAATCATTTTAATTATTGATATTATATTATTAAATTAACATTTCAAATATTATTTTAATTTAATTTCAATTTAAGTTAACGTGTTGTAATTTGAATGTTTTATTTTTGTAATTATATTGATGCTAATCATTTTAATTATTGATATTATATTATTAAATTAACATTTCAAATATTAATTTAATTTAATTTCAATTTAATTTCATATATTTTTGATATTTTATATTAATTAGAATTCAATTTAATTTTTTTTTCATTATCGCTGACGAAATTCAATTTTTCAACGCTTTTTTGAACGCCTTTTAATTTTCCGTCGTGAAATTCAATTTTAATTAAATTTTAAACGCTTTTTTAGTGACGGAATTTTCCGTCAATAAATTCAATTTTAATTAATTTTTAGCCTTAGCGATTAACGAATTTTCCGTCGCCGAATTCAATTTTAATTAAATTTTAACTTTAGCGACGAATTTTCCGTCTGAAATTCAATTTTAATTAATTTTTGTCTTTTTAGCGACGAAATTTCCGTCGAAATTCAATTTTATTAATTTTTAAACCTTTAGCGACTTATCGTGAATTTTCCGTCCGCTCACGATTCCGCCGTTAGGGAGTTTCAATGACGAAAATCTGCCGATAAATTCGCCGCCGATGGTCAATTCGCCGCCGATGCAAAATTCCGCCGCTTAAAGGTAAAATTCGTTAGCGACGTTGCTTAAAATTGCCGCTAAAATTCACGAAGGCACCGTTTAGTGTCATGCTTGGGTTTATGATTTTGGGTTGTAAGGTGTCCCTGCATCGAATTAGAAACATGAACATTAGAACTTGTATCCAACCACCATGTATTTGAAGGCACATTAGAGAAGTTACATTCTTAAAAACTTACGAATCCCAAAGGATTACCTTTACTTTCAAACCGCTTATATCGCTTTTTCACAATCTTTCCGAAATGTCCGCATTTCTTTGTAGAAACGACAAACTTCTTCTTTCTTTGCCTTGACTTGAGGGGGTTGGACGTTATTATTCATTTTTTGTGGGGCACAACATTAACACCTTTTTGAGTTAGCCTTGCTTCTTCTTGAACTAGCATGTTAGATAGTTCATTCAATGTTCACTTTTCCTTAATGGAATTATAGTTCACTTGAAAAGGGGCATACTGTGGAAGAAGAGAATTTAGGATAAACTGGACAAGAAAGTTCTCATCCACTTTCATTCTTAAATTCTGAAGCTTAGCTGCAAAATTTTGCATCTCAATAATATGATTGTGCATTGACCGTGCACCATCAAACTTCGTAGTAGTGAATTCTGACGTTAATTTCCCTGCAAGGGACTTATCTGCAGTCTTAAAGAGTTCTGCAACGGATTCCATGAATTTCGTTTCAGGAAGAGAGGTCTTGATGTTTACAACAATCGTCATTCACATGAACATAAGGCTCAATCTGTTACTTTTCTCCCATTGTTTATGGAGATATTTATCCTCTTTGGTACTTTCTACGGTTAATACAGAAGGTTTTTCAGTTTGGAGTGCAAGATTAAGATCAAGAACACCCAAAGTGAATTCAACATTCTCAAGTCATTCTGAAAAGTTGGTACCATTAAGGGAAGGTACAGATGAAGCATGCGAGTGCAAGTTAACGGGAACAGGAGATGAAATATAATAGAAATATACAAGAATTAAAAAAATTGTCTAAATATACATAAAGAAAAATATCCTGTGGGTAGAACCTTCACTAAAATAATTATGAGTCATAATTCTAATTTAATCATGTGTAGAAGAACACGATAAATATCTTAGGACATTTTTCTTTTCTCTAACATATTAATTTTAATGTTGCTCAAGCATGTAGATCAGAATCACATGTGGTTGATTACCGTTCTAATATGTATATGTACAACGTAGAAGACTCATCAATAAACATTAAATAACATCAATTTAATTATCAATTATCACTGTGGTGTCAATTAGACTTTTAATCATATCAAAACAGTTATGTGCGGAAAACATAATTAATAATTTTTTATTTTATTTTTAAAAAATAATATAAGATTCATAAAATTTTGAAGAAAAATTTTCAAGGCCAAAATAGGATCGTTTTGTAACCAACTTATTGTAAATTTCATATAATTTCAAACCCCATGCTTTCAGGAACAATCCTAGCAACATAGTCGTACTGCCTAATTATCCATTATGCATTTAGTTTTCATATCTCATACTTCAATCCGTCATAGAAACCATCATTTGTTATGAAACAAAAGTCATGGATGAACAGTAGCCTATGGTGAATAGGTGTAAGACTTTGTATGCCAAACATTCAATGTTTGGCAAATTAGTGTGTCGCCTTATAAATACCGAGTACCGATGTTATCTTGACACCACTGATTCCTCTGAATAAATCTCTCTCTCTTTATCTCTCATACACTCTTTGTTCTACTTTGTGGTTACTTTATAACACGTTATCAGCACGATTGTTCTACTCTTAACAATCTCAATCGGTAAAATTTTCTACCGATATATTCTTTATATTATGTCTCTGGTTTATTTCAATATATATCGTATATCACCATTATTAAGAAAAGGTTGGCTGAGCCACCATCGATAATATATGGTGAGATGACGAAATAATAATTTATTATTTAACGCATAATATATATGTTCGTTGATGATTGTGCGGAAATAACCCCAAGCTATAAACTGAATATTTATATATATACATATATTTCAATTCTATATATATGAATAACTTTATATACATATATATTTATTACTGACTTACAAACACTCACAGAAAGGCTTGCTGAGTAGCGTGACGTGAATATATATGTATGCTATATAATAGTTGTATAAAGTTGACTGACAAATATTCATGCGGAGTTATTTTATTTATTGCTCCTAATAAGTTTTATATTTATTCATAATATAAATGCAATTCTATTAAATCAGAATTTTTACATTTTTACCCCTATCATATAACGGCTAGTATAACGGCTAGTTACTGATTTTTATTTATCTCCTCCAACGGTAATAAACGGCTAGTTAACGGTTATAAACGGTCATTTTTTCCTCCATATATACGGCAACATCTTAATAGATTACTCACATTTTTACTATCTCCTTACAAACTCTCAATATCATATCTTCTTCTACAAAATGTTCCCTTCAATGTTGATGATTATTATCATACTTGTTATTGCGTGCACCGCATTGGTTTTTGTTGCTGAATTTCCTCCAAACGATTTTCAGGTTTTTATTATCTATCTTTGTATTATGTATGTACTGTTAGCAGTTACAATAGCTTTCAACATACATTTTAACATGTACTGATTGATTATCGTATGAATAAAATTTCCATGTCATCATTTTATTAATATATATGTTTCATTTTTATAGTTTTTCTTCACAAATGGCAAACATTGCTAAGCTTGAATTTGAAAAGCTCGACATAACTGGGAAAAACTATATGTCTTGGAAAATAGATGCCGAAACCCACCTGGCCGCCAGAAGCCTCGAAAATACTATCCAACAAAGTAATAATGAATGGATAAGTAATCAACACCGGGCTCAAGCCATGATTTTCCTACGACGCCACATCCACGAAGACCTAAAAATGGAGTACCTCACGGTTAATGATCCACTCGTCTTTTGGGAGAGTTTGAACGAAAGATATGACCATTTGAAAACGGTCATTCTCCAAAAAGCACAATATGATTGGATTCATATCCGCCTACAAGATTTTAAAACAATCAATGAATATAGTTTAATGATGTATAGAATAACCTCACAGTTGAAATTATGTGGGGAAACCATCACTGAATATGATATGTTGGAGAAGACTTTCTCCACATTTCATGCCTCGAATATGCTCCTGCAGGAGCAATATCGAGAAAAGGGTTTTAAAAGGTACTCTAAATTGATCTCTTGCCTCCTTGTAGCTGAACAGAATAATGAGATTCTAATGAAAAATCATGAATCTCGACTCAACTCAAAGACCATTCCCCCAAGGCGAATGGGACTATGTATGATGAAGGCCAAGAACGGGCGTGGTAGTGGTCGTGGTCGCTGGTCGAGGCCAAGGAAATCATGGACAAGGCCGGGGTCGTGGTCGAAATCAAGGCCGAGGAAGAGGCCGTGGTCGAAATAACTTTCGTCGCCATCATCATCATCCGTATAATGGAAATTCCTCTCGCCACTTGAAGTGGAACAGAGATGATGATAGAAACACCTCTTCGAGTAGGCAAAATGTGCGTCCAAACAATGAAGAAAGTTCATGTTTTAGGTGTGGCATGACAGGCCACTGGGCACACACATGCCGATCGGTTAAACATCTAGTTGATCTTTATGAGAGATCACAAAAAGGAAAGAATGTAGAGACAAATTTCCTTGAAAATGATCCTGAAGATCTTCATTTTGATTTCGATGATATGACTAATCGCCGACATGACCAATACCATTAGTGATGATATTGGTCATGAACAATAAATGAACATAGGAATGAAGTTATGGTCCGAGTTTAAGATAAAAGTCGTGGAAAAAGTAACATGTTGTTATGTATAGAAACATTATCCGCTCGCTTTCCTATGTATACTAGCATGCTTACAATAAAGTTTATATATGTATTTTGCATTCAATGTGTTATCATATTTATTCATCTTATTTTTCTTTCTCTCATATTGAAATAGATCACAAATATGTTTGAATCTCAAATCCAAGGAGGAGATTTATGTCTGACAATACTACGCATACCATACTTAAAAATAAGAAATATTTTTCTTATCTAAAAATTGACAATGCTAATGTCAACACTATATCCGTAATGCCAAAATAATTGAAGGATTTGGCAAGACAATTTTCCTAATGCCCGGAGGTACGAAATTTATGATAAATAATGCATTGTTCTCTCCTAAGTCTCAAAGAAACTTGTTAAGTTTCAAAGACATTCGTCTCGAATGGATATCATATTGAGACTATGACTAAGGGAATGATGAATATCTTTGATTACCTCAAACACTTCCTAAGCAAGTGTATATTGGAAAATTGTCATCTCTATCATCCGGATTGTATAGTACAATCATAAGAATATTTGAATCATATTCTACAAGAAACCCGAAGTTTATCGAAACATTTAAAGCTTGGCATGATCGATGGGGCATCCAGATCAATAATGATGCGTAGAATTATAGAGAATTCTAGTGGTCATCCATTGAAAACCGTAAGATTTTTCAATCTAATGAACTCCTTTGTGAGGCTTGTTCTCAAGGAAAGTTGATAATTAGACCATCACCAACTAAAGTTGGATATGAATCACCATCGCTTTTGGAACGAATTGGGTGATATATGTGGACCTATCCATCCACCAAGTGGACCATTCCAATACTTTATGGTATTGATTGATGCTTCTAGCAAATGGTCGCACGTATGTCTATTATCAACTCGTAATACGTCATTTGCCAAATTCCTTGCACAAATAATCAAGCTGAGAGCACAATTCCCATATTATATGATCAAGAAAGTGAGACTTGATAATGCTGGTGAATTTACATCTCAAGCATTCAATGATTATTGTATGGCAATAGGGACTGATGTTGAACATCCAATAGCCCATGTTCATACACAAAATGGTTTGGCTGAATCGTTGATCAAACGTATTCAACTTATTGCCGCACCATTAATGATGAGAACAAAGCTCCACTTTGTATGGGGTCATGCTGTTTTGCATGCAACCGATTCGCCTCAGCCAATGCATATCACAAATACTCCCTAATACAGCTTGGCATTCGGCTAGAGCCGAATCTATCCCATCTAAGAGTTTTTGGTTGTGCGGTATATGTACCAATTGCTCCACCACAACGCATAAAGATGGGACCACAAAGGAGATTGGGAGTATATGTTGGGTATGAATCCCCTTCTATAATAAAATATCTTGAACCAAAAACGGGTGACGTTTTTACGGCACGCTTTGCCGATTTTCATTTTAATGAAGACAAGTTTCCACCTTTAGGTGAAGAGGGGAAACAAGTGGGAAGAGGGATCAAGTGGTGCACATCATCGTTATTGCACCTTGACCCTCTCACAAAGCAACGTGAACTGGAAGTTCAAAAGATTATACATTTACAAAATGTAGCGAATCAATTGCCAGATGCATTTATAGATACAAAGAGAGTGAGAAAGTCACATGTAGCTGCTATAAATGCTCCTGCCCGAATTGAAATACCAAAAGGGCTGCCAAATGATAAAATGGCAAATAAATCTAAAACACGCCGAAGCGTGACGACCCATTGGTTCAAAGGATAAAAATCTCGCAAAAAGAAAGTGATTGAAAATCCCCAATCACATGAAAGTGTTCCAGAAGAAACACACGATCGTGAAATTGTTCCAGAAGAAACACACGATCATGCAAATCTAATAAGCCCTGCAGGCAATGATAACCATGAGATTTCCATTAATTACTTGTGTAATGGAAAAATATTGAACCGAGATGAAATGGAGAATATTGATGATATATTCTTTTATTCGGTATCTCAAGAAATTAATGACGGGACTAATGATCCCGAACCAAAATCTGTATCTGAATGTCAAAAGAGGCATGACAAGATCAAATGGATAGATGCCATGAAGGCTGAATTAAATTTGTTGAATAAACGAAAAGTATTTAGATCTATCGTTCTCACACCTGAAGTTGTGAAACCCATTAGATACAGATGGATTTTTG
This sequence comes from Codonopsis lanceolata, assembly GCA_013146195.2. Lineage (NCBI taxonomy): Eukaryota > Viridiplantae > Streptophyta > Magnoliopsida > Asterales > Campanulaceae > Codonopsis > Codonopsis lanceolata. The sequence goes on from JABEVN020002949.1 coordinate 9,040, forward strand.
TTCGAAAGCGAAATGAGAAAAATGAGATTGTGAGATACAAGGCTCGCCTTGTTGCACAAGGTTTTTCTCAAAGGCCTGGGATTGATTATGAAGAAACGTATTCTCCTGTAATGGATGTTATTACGTTCAGATATCTAATCAGCCTATCGGTTTCGAAAAATCTAGATATGCATCTCATGGATGTTGTAACGGTTTATTTATACGGATCATTAGATGCCGATATTTATATGAGAATTCCTGATGGAATTAAAGTGCCTGAAGCACTGAGCTCAAAGCCTAAAGAATTATGTGCAATTAAACTACAACAATCACTGTATGGATTAAAACAATCCGGTCGCATGTGGTATAATTGCTTAAGTGAGCATTTGTTGAAAGACGGATATGTGAATGATCAATTATGTCCGTGTGTCTTTATAAAGAATACGACAGCTTGATTTGCAATTATCGCCGCCTATGTAGATGATCCGAATATCATTGAACTCCCAAGGAAATCAAAGAAGCGTTGATTACCTAAAGGGAGAATTTGAAATGAAAGATCTTGGGCATTCAAATATCGTATTGGTTTACAAATAGAACACTTTCATAGTGGAAAATTTGTACACCAATCAAATTACACAAAAAGGGTTTTGAAGCGCTTGTATATGGATAAGACAAACCCTCTCACTAACCCCATGATTAATAGATCACTGAATGTTGAAAAAGATCTATTTCGTCCTTGTGAAGAGAATGAAGAGATACTTGGTCCTGAAGTACCATACTTAAGTGCTATTGGAGCTTTTATGTACCTTGCTAATTGTACTGCACGATATAGCATTTGCTACAAATCTATTGGCAAGATATAGTTCATCTCCATCACGAGACACCGGAATGGTATCAAGCACATATTTCGTTATCTTCAAGGGACGATCGATTTGGGATTATTTTATCCCAAGGGATCAAAGGATGAAATGGTTGGTTTTGCAGATGCAGTTATTTGTCCGATCCTCATAAGGCCGATCACGACGGCTATGTCTTCACGATGGGTGGTACTGCAATTTCCTGGCGTTCTCAAAAGCAAACGCTAGTTGCTACATCGTCAAATCATGATGAGATGATCACACTTCATGAAGCTAGTCGAGAGTGTGTATGACTTCGATCTATGACTCAGCATATTCAAAATGCCAGTGGACTACCTGTCAACAAAGATCCGACAATATTATTTGAAGACAATGTCGCATGTGTCGCCCAAAGTAAAGAGGGATACATCAAAAGTGACAGGTCCAAACATATCCCCCCGAAGCTCTTTTTATACACTCAAGAACTTGAAAAGAAGAAAGAGGTCAGCATCCAATATGTTCGATCAAGTGATAATGCTGCATATTTATTTACGAAGGCACTCCCCACTACAACCTTCAGAAAGCATGTTCACAATATTGGGATGCGAAACCTACGAGATTTACAAAGGTGATTTCTCTTGACCCTTGTCAGTTCAAGGGGGAGCATATATGGTTGTACTCTTTTTCCCTTTATCATGGTTTTTTCCCACTGGGTTTTCCATAAAAAAGTTTTTAACGAGACAGCCCATGCACACAATTCAGATTTAAGTTGTGAACATTTTTCCTTATATCCGATTTTTTTCCCTACTGATTATTCGACTTAAAGATTTTTAACGAGACACACTTAATCAACTTACTGCTATGTTCAAGGGGGAGTGTTATGAAACAAAAGTCATGGATGAACAGTAGCCTATGGTGAATAGGTGTAAGACTTTGTATGCCAAACATTCAATGTTTGGCAAATTTTGTAAGTGTGCTGCTCGGTTATAAATACCGAACAGTCTGATATTATCGGACACCACTGATTCCTCTGAATAAATCTCTCTCTCTCTATCTCTCATACACTCTTTGTTCTATTTTGTGATTACTTTATAACATCATTATTGTTGATGTTCAAGTTAAATCTCAAAGACAAAGAGGGAAGAAGAAGAAGGAAAGTAAACAAAGGCAAGAAGAAAGACAAAGGAAGTCAGTTATTAAAGCTTAAGGGTGTCGGGTGTAATTAGTTCATAGTTATCTCGCCGTGCTTAGTGTATCTTTGTATTTCTCCAGGGGTAGCGTGTGTAATTTTAGGAAGCTGTTAGTTATAGCAGTTATATATATATAGGCTGCGATCTCTCCTTGGTGAGATACAGAGAAATAAAATTTTGATAGATTAGAAGGGAGAATTAAGGGTTGTATAAGTGAGTCTTTCTCATTGATCAAGAATGATCAATGAATTGTAATCTGTCAAGAAGACAGAAATTTTCAATAAGATCAAAATTATCATGGTATCAGAGCTTGTGATAAAGATCTCCTAACTCGCTTGTGCGTAATTGAAGATCGAAAAAGGGTAATTCTTCTGTGCTTTATTCCCTTCTAATTCTTCTTTCCTTCTTCTCCTTTTTCATTGTTATTCCATGTCAGACTCAACATCTGATAATCCTGCGATTGTTGAGAAGAAAGACAAATCATCAATCACCAACACCACTGTTGATGATTATGATTTGCCTGAATCATCTCTCCAACTTTCTTCCAGCCATCCTCTTTACCTTCATCCAAATGACCACCCTGGAATGAATCTTGTAACTGAACCTCTTTCAGATAACAATTACAATCAATGGAAAATCTCCATTTGCACTGCTTTGTCTGCCAAGAACAAGCTTGGTATGATAAATGGTCTTAGCAAGAAACCTCTTCCTCCTTCTAAATATAAGAGTGCTTGGTCAAGATGCAATAGTATGGTTGTATCTTGGCTTCTCAATTCTGTTAATCCTGAGATACGTCAAAGTATTGTCTACATTTCAACTGCTTGTGAGATCTGGGATGATATATCTACAAGATTCTCACAAAGTGATGCCCCTAAAATCTTCCAAATTCAGAAAAACATTATGATGTGTACTCAAGGAAATCTTAGTATCAATGCTTATTTTACAAGATTCAGAAGCTTGTGGGATGAACTCACAAATCTTCACCAAATACCTAAGTGTTTGTGTAACTGTATCTGTGGTGCTAACACTGCCAAAGAAGAGTATGATCAAGTTACAAAACTCACTGGTTTTCTTATGGGTTTAGCTGATGATTATTCTGATGTTAGAGGTCAGATTCTTAGGATGCATCCTCTCCCATCTCAGAACTAAAGCCGTGTCCATGCTTGTTCAAGAAGAGGGCAAAGACAACACACCAACACCATCGATTTGATAATGTGTCTTCGCTCTAATGGGAAAGGTTAATAATAATTCTGGAAACAGTTCAACAAAAACAGATCTACAACAGGTTATCAAACTTCTAACATCAAAGCTAAGAATTTTTGTGAGTACTGTCATGGAGAATCCCACAGTAAAGATAAGTGTTTCTTTATTCTTGGATATCCTGAGTGGCACCCTTTGTTTGGGACAAAGCCTGATCCCAACAAGATGCCAAAGAACAAAGGAAAGGTCAAAAACTTCACCGCTAACAACGCCTGGCCCAAGATCACTCCAAAAATTTCGCAACAAAAGAAAAGGCCGATACAACCGATAGCAACAATGCCACTTCACTCCCCGACAATTGCAAAGAAGCATGACTATCCCGAACAATGCCAAAAACATGACCACGCCATCGCCATTCTCGATGTCCTCGAAGAACACCGCCGTATGAAAACTAACATTCCCGAACATGTTTTCTTGCTAATCAAGTCTTCTTGCCTTGATTGGATTATTGACACATGAGCTAGTGATCATATCACCATCTCCTTTGATTCTTTGATTAATCCTGTTCCCATAAGCACCCTAATTCATCTTCCTAATGGCAAAGCTTCCTCTATAACTCACAAAGGAACTGTTATTTTATCTGATGGTATTATGCTTAAAATGTGTATTTTGCTCCCCGACTTTCGCTTTAACCTTATATCGAAGCAAATTAATCATCGATATCGGTCTTAACCTAATCTTTACTGCCACTTCTTGCTTTATTCAGGACCAAGCTCAATTGAAAATCAAGAAGATTGGTAGTTACTCTCGTGGTCTTTACAAACTACTTCAATCTGAAGCTAATGAGTTCCAGCAAAACCCTACTATCTGTCATAATGCCTTCAAATCTAATACTTGTAAATCCAATAATTACTTTGCTATCACTGAGTCTGTGAACAAATTGTATCTCTGGCATACCAGACTTGGTCATGTTCCCCTTTACTCTATGAAACATATTAATTCTCTTGATTTGAAGTTCAACTCTATGTCTAATATTTGCTGTGATGTGTGTCACTTAGCCAGACAAACTAGGCAATCTTTCCTCTAAGTGACTCCCACAAGATCGACCTTTTGGACTTATACACCGTGATGTTTGGGGACCTTACAGAAAACTGACATATGATGGTTGTTCTTCCTTTCTTACCATTGTTGATGATTGTTCTAGGGTTACTTGGACATTTCTTTTAAGAAACAAAACACAAGTTTGCCAAACCCTGAAATATTTCTTTCAAATGGTAAGAAATCAATTTAAAACCAAGCAGTGAAGCATATAAGAAGTGATAATGGGAGTGAATTTCGAACAATGGAGTTGACACTCTTCTCCTTTCTCAAGGCCTTCTCCACCGGTGTACTTGTGTTGATACCCCTCAAAGAAAATGGAAGAGCCGAGAGGAAACACAGCATCTCTTGGAACTTGCCAGAGCCCTTAGGTTCCAAGCTGGTTTACCAAAGAAATTTTGGGGTGATTGTCTTTTAACTGCTACTCATATTATAAATAGAGTTCCTAATTCAGTTTTAAAGTTTAAAACCCCTTATGAAATTCTCTTTGGATCCTCTCCTAATTACAAACATCTTAGAACCTTAGGCTGCCTGTGCTATGTTTCCACCCTATCTCACAATAGAGACAAGTTTGCTCCTAGGTCTCAAAGATGTGTTTTCATTGGCTATCCTAGCAATAAGAAGGGTTATAAAGTGTACAGCCTTGATTCTCATCGTTCTCAGACAAGAGAGATGTCATATTCCATGAGTCTATATTTTTTTAAAACTCAATCACCCAATGCTATTCTTCCAAATAATACAAATAAATCACCAATTTTTGACACCGGTCTTGAAGAAGACAAGGATGTAGTTACTCTAAATAAAGATGTAACTTCGACAACCCTATTATAGATGAGACAAATAATGCTCACACTGAAAATCCCATTGATGATCAAATCAATAATTCTCACCCTTCTACTGGAACATCTTCCACCACTATTCCAAATTCCTCTGTTGAGTCCACTGCCATTCCCTCTAGACCTCAAAGACACAAGGCTGTTCCAGCCAAGTTTAAAGACTACACAGGCTTACCTTCCACTTTTTCTCAGCCTTCTATAAATTTCATCTCTCCCTATCCCATAGAAAAGTACTGTAATTACTCCAATTTATCTCATTCCTACATAAACTTTTCCTGTAACATATCCTCTTCTCATGAACCAAAGAGTTATCAACAGTCATTCAAGATCCATTATGGTGTCGCTATGTCCAAGAACTACAAGCCTTAGAAGTTAATGGTACATGGACACTTCAAACTCTTCCTCCTCACAAAAAAACCGTGGGTTGTAAATGGATATTTAGGATCAAATATAATCCTGATGGTACCATAAACAAATACAAAGCTAGGCTTGTTGCTAAGGGCTTTACTCAAATTGAAGGAGATGATTACTTTGAAACATTCTCCCCGTTGCCAAAATGACTTCAGTAAGAATGTTTCTTGCTATAAGTGCTGCCAGACAGTGGCCTATATCCCAAATGGATGTCTCTAATGCATTCTTGCATGGGGACTTACTTGAAGAAGTTTACATGGACTTGCCTCCAGGCTACTGTCATAATATGTCCTCATCTTCATCTCCTATTGTTTGCAAACTTGCTAAATCTCTTTATGGCTTAAAACAAGCCCCCAGACAGTGGTTTGAAAAATTCTCCTCAACACTTTTGCAGCTTGGATTCAAACAAATTCCTGGAATGACCACTCTTTATTCACATACACTGTTGAATCTAAATTTGCTGCTATCCTTGTGTATGTAGATGATTTGCTTATTACAGGAAATGACAAAGATCAGGTTGATCAAATCAAAGCTTTCTTAAAGACAAAATTTCCTGTTAAAGATCTTGGATCACTTAGATACTTTCTTGGATTAGAAGTTGCAAGAAACAAGTCAGGCATCTGTCTTCACCAAAGAAAATATGCTTTGGAGATTATTAAAGATGTGGGATTTTCAAATGCTAAGCCTCAGCTATTCCCATTGAAAAGAATCACAGGTGGGCATCCATCTCAAGCCCGATTTGGCCAATCCTGCATCTTATAGAAGACTTGTTGGAAGGCTACTTTACCTGTCCATTACCAGGCCTGATATTGCATACAGTGTCCAAGTTCTCAGTCAATTTATGGCAAAACCTCTTGAACACCAATGGGAAGCTGCTTTGAAACTGGTCAAATATATAAAGGGAAGTCCTGGTCAAGGTCTGTTCTTCTCCAGCTCCACTTCTCTGCATCTCACAGCTTATTGTGACTCAGACTGGGCTTGTCCCATCACAAGAAGGTCCCTTACTGGTTATTGTATTTTTCTGGGGAATTCCTTGATATCCTGGAAATGCAAGAAGCAGTCCACTATTAGCAGATCATCTGCAGAAGCAGAATACAGAAGCATGGCAAATACATGTTGTGAAATCAAGTGGCTTGTATCCATGCAAAGGGATTTTCAAATCAATCCTACTCTGCCTGTTTCTCTTTATTGTGACAACAAATCTGCCCTTCATATAGCTGCAAATCCTGTGTTTCATGAGAGAACTAAGCACATTGATTTGGATTGTCATTTGGTAAGAGAAATGATTCAAAAAGGACTCATATGTACCAAATACACTCCCTCTTGTGAGCAGCCAGCTGATCTGTTTACCAAGGCTCTTCCTTCTCCTCAATTCTTCCATCTATTGACCAAGTTGCAAGTTCAAAACTTATTTTGCTCTTTCATCTTGAGGGGGGATGTTGATGTTCAAGTTAAATCTCAAAGACAAAGAGGGAAGAAGAAGAAGGAAAGTAAACAAAGGCAAGAAGAAAGACAAAGGAAGTCAGTTATTAAAGCTTAAGGGTGTCGGGTGTAATTAGTTCATAGTTATCTCTGTCAGTTTCTGTTTAGTGTATCTTTGTATTTCTCCAGGGGTAGCGTGTGTAATTTTAGGAAGCTGTTAGTTATAGCAGTTATATATATATAGGCTGCGATCTCTCCTTGGTGAGATACAGAGAAATAAAATTTTGATAGATTAGAAGGGAGAATTAAGGGTTGTATAAGTGAGTCTTTCTCATTGATCAAGAATGATCAATGAATTGTAATCTGTCAAGAAGACAGAAATTTTCAATAAGATCAAAATTATCAATTATCTATTACTAAACTCATTATTAGTATTATTTAAATAGTAAAAACAATCTAAGCATGTGCCGCATGAATCAACAGAAGGAAAAATAATTGTTTAATCAATTATTCATGTAAGTGCAAACCCAAGTCAATAAGTATGTGCCGCCACCTATTATGATTTCTTTGAGTGAAGAAGTAAAGAGAAAATGAATTGTTTATTTTATTATTTACATTATCAGTAATAACAATCCTAATCCCATCATTTTGTACTATTACCAAATGCACTTGAAATTCCTTATCGTAGTAAATAATTTATTCATAAGCAATAAAGACATTAAAATAATAAGTAACGTAGGAGATGGTCGATTTTGAACAAATTAGGAGTCTGATAAAAAAAAAACTAGACATGCGGCCATAAGATTTTAAATCAATGAAGTAGTAATATTACATGCATTTTAATAGAAGATCACAAGTTTGTAACCGTTGTTCTGATAGTAACTTTAAGTTATTAATCTTAAACCCTAGATCTTGAACTTCATGATAATCACAATAACATACAAAATACTCTTAATTAAAATACATGATGAAGATATGGTGCTTCTAGTTATTTGCTCTTGATTCAAAATCGCGGTATAATAGAGAAATATAGACGGAATATGATTTCTCTCTTTTGGCCTAAAACCTAATGAGTTGATTTAACGTAATAGATTACTATGATGGGTATTACATCTCTTTTATAAGCAAGGGGGATCAAATTCTATTATGGTTTTAATCTCAACCGTCGATCAAGGTAGAATTTAATTAGGAAACTTACCCATTTTACAAACCAAATTTATTGTAATTTAGTAATTTCAAATCCACCGTGATTCTCACTTATTGTCCATATAAAAATTTCTTAACGTGCAAGAAATATATCTTACAATGATGTTAAACTATAGCTAGTTCAAACACATACCGGATGTTTTGATTCAAAAGTTGGAAAGTGCAAACAATGGCAGGCAGAAAGATGTGTGATGCTACTATCGGTAATTTTTCTCTAAATAAATGACGTTATAAGATTTCAATAAATATTTATCCGCATTTTCCCATAATCAAATGTATTGGAGTAAGTTTTTTAAATCTGTAAACAAATTTATCAAACGTTATTTATTTTGAGACGACCGGAAGATGTTAAGAGTACAAAAGAGCTCAATTCGCATTCTTATCATAAATAAAAGTAATACATAAATAACCAAATTCAAATTATTTAATATTAACATACGTTGAGTGCCCAACAATATAAAATCAAATGGCTTTTTGAAACTAATGTAAAGTTAATAAGAACTCTTTCTTATTTCGGATGAATTCATAGCGAAAGTTACGTACAGGTGAGATGGGGTTGGTGTCTCTAACACTTGGTTTAGGTTATTGAGAGTGCTTTATATGTTTTAGAAAATCAAGAGATTTAATATTTGTTCTACCGATTAAAACACTTACTTTCTGACCATTAATTCTTAGATTAAATCTTGTTTTGGGGGTCTTTAGGTGGTTTTGGTTAGATTTAGGAAATAAAAGAAAATGTTTTAGAAAATCAAGAACCATTTGGGGTTGGGATCGGTAAAATTGCACTTTCAATTATGTTTTCCTTAATTAAAGGAATCAGGACAATCTCGTGCTCAATTAAAGAACAGAAAGTTGTATTCCTCTCTTATTATATACTTCTTCTGTTTTGGGTAAAAATTATTATTTTATCTTGAGTGTTTCATTTAAATAGTCTATTTTCAAAAATTAAGACATAAAATTATTATTTTATTACTAATTGACTATTACAAATGTCATTTTTCTCTAAAAAATTAACTTTTATATGCGACTCTTACCCGAATGAAGAGAGTAATAATGTTTGGGTACGTAGCATCACCAATGAAAGTGTGAATTGATCTTGCATGGTTTTTTTTTTTTTATTTTGAAAGTTGAGGACGCATCGCACTCCAATCCTTAATTTTATTATTTTAATGCATTCAAAGCTATAATTATATATACATGATGCATTTTATGTGACTCGAACAAATGGTGCCTCTAGAAGGTTTTGAACACCCGACCATTAGGTTGAGAGAAGCGTTAATTGCGGATGCTCGGTAGGGTTTGAACACTTGGCAATTTCCGTTAAGATAAGTGAGTAGCTAAAACGGTTTTTGGATAAGATTTTAACAATAACGATGTCTCTCGGTTTGAACACCCAACCTCTCTACCGATTGTTGTAAATTCAAGGTGTCTCTAGTGAATTGAACACCCAACCTCTATTAGAGAAGTGAAAGCAAGACATTGAATTAGAGTTCGTTGATTCGATCCTACATGGTTGTGAGTAATTAACACTCTTAATTACATGTAATTTTTCTCTCTTTATTCACGTTTAAATAAAATGGGTCTCTCCAATGCGAACGTAATTTGATCTTATGTGACATACATCTCACCACTAAATTAAAAATTGACAAAAATTTAAAAATAAAAGAAAATGAAATGAAAGAACCAATCGAAAATGTTTTTTAAAAGAAAATGATCATGCCTAAGATATATTTGCATTTACACCCTCAAGTAGAATAAGAAAAAATAATATATTATTACTCACTATGTGAAATTTTTTGGTTAACACGCTATATCAACACCCTTCATGCACACGCTTGTGTTAAAAAATCTTTACGTAAATATAAATTATACGTGACATTTTTTTTTTTTCATATTCACATTAGTATTGATGGCAAAAGACTTTAAGGAATTGTCCAAATGATGAGTTGAGGTTTTACAAAAATGAGTAAAAAAAAGCAAAAATTTGATAAAACGAACCATTTATATCCGAATCACCATGTGTTAAGGGTTAGATGAAGTAAAGATTATTCATTTCTAATTAAGATTCGTAGACAATGTTAGAAAACCATAGAGTATTGAGAGGTTGCTTTTAGATTATTAAAAACTAGGTGTCGTGAAGCTCCTCCTTAAATATGGAACATTCCAACACAATCACTTGATGGTATTGCAGTATATGCTTTCTTTCTCCACATAAGTCATAAGCATCACCAAACCAACAGCTCTTTCTTTCTTTCTTTTCGGTTTTCAGTAGTGGTTGCTCGAGAATATATCTTCTGATCTACAAGTTTGCTGCATCAATGTAAGTTCTTGGTTACCTTTTCGATCAGTTTTTATTTGATATTTGTAAGGTAAAACACACAAATGGCCACCCAATTTTTTCATTTTTGTAATTCAGCCACAAAAAATTTAAAATATCTATTTTGACCACCTAATTTTAGTCTAATTGCAAGTGAGTCCATCTTTTGGATGGCCGATAGATTTAGCCATTAAGACATGTCAAATATCTATTTTATCCATATAAATACATTTTTTTGCCTATTAGAAATTTAAAGATGTCTAACTGAAAACACAAAACAAAAAAGAAA
>JABEVN020002950.1:0-19818 GCA_013146195.2 Codonopsis lanceolata
CGCCGTCCCCAAAGAATCACAACAAATAACCAACCATCTCTGGCCGAGCCGACAGCAGCCTCGCCACCCAAAGATTCTCGCAATGTCAAAAATCTAATACCACTTCCCTCACCTCACCGCCCACCCCGGTAGTAGGCAAACGTAGAGAATGGCTTGAGATGACTTGATCTCAAGCAATTCTGCATTTTGCCAAAATGGGTTTCCCAACCACTGGGATGTAAAATGTAATGCACATCGCAACCGGCCATCTCTCGAATCCAAATGGAAACCGTTGGCTCTCGGTGCCACCTTTCCACAAAGGTCGATATCAATGGCATGTTCATGCCGCAACATGCACTCCCTCAAGTGTCCCAAGTTACTCATAAGGGAGCAACCGAATACTTCCTCAGCAAAGTATCATTTATGGGTCCAAGGCAATGTTGTTCGGCGGTCAATCTGAGCTATGACAACTCAATACCTGCCTCCCGTTGAACATAATAAAATAATCCCTCATCAATATAAAAACAATACTAAATGAGTCAATTTAATAAATTTTTTCAATACTACGTGAGTCATTTAATAAATTTGTGTCAATACTATCATGGTCAATATAATTAATTACCTCGCCATTCCATATTGCGGATGCAATATGACCAAGAAATCCAAGAAATAGTAGCTCGTGGTTCTCGGTCCACCTCCATGTGGCTCCATCAACATCCAACCATGACAATGCCACCGTCAGCCCGAATCATCATCGCCATCATCACCACCATCACCACCCATCACCACAACCTCCTACTCGCTGGCCTCAACTATGTGCTCGCCTCGCTTTGCCGCCAAAACCCAAATCCTCCTCCTCATCGCCCTCTTCATCAACTAACCTTCTTCTATCTCAGATTGTATATATACATACATTCAAGATTGACCTTCATTGACCCAACATTTCCTGAAGGCCTGTAACATCTCAAGCATTACTCATGCCACCCATACCACTTCATGCCGCCATGCCACCCATGCCAACCATACCCTGCGGCATGCCACCCACCACCCATACAGCATGCCACTCATATCGCATGCCACCATACATACCGTATGCCACCCGCACTGTGCATGCCACCCATAAAAGGCATGCCACCCATGCCACCCATCATGTTTAATTCGCCCATCTGGCCGATCCTCTCTCTCTCGTAATCGTAACGTGAATGTCCTTCCCTAAATGGAGCATTATAAGGAGCCTCAAATGGAATATCGCTGGGGTCTGACTCCTCTCTATCATCTCCGTGAATAGGGTCCGTGCATAAGCACCTCATCCCTCATTAGCGGATATATGCACCGGATGATTAGCAGCTTCTCCGCTTCGACGCGCAGTCCACAAATTCTATTACGCAATAACGCAATCGCCTCTGTACCGATCGCTTCGCATGTACCGACGTTTCCTCGCCGACGCTTAATCCATCTATTACAAAAAAAAATAAATACAAGTTAAGTTATGAAATGATAAGTTATCTATAAGTTTATTGGCATAAAACATCCGCGAATTTGTTTCGACATGATTGTTAGATAAGTTTATTGGCATAATTGTTAAGTTTCGAAAAGTGCAAGGAATGAATGTTAAATTTTGTAAAAGTGTAAGGGGGTTAATTGTAACTAAGTTTCAAAAAGTTTAGGGTTAATTGATAAATTTGAAAAATGTAGGGTTTAATTGTTAAGTTTCGAAAAGTGTGGGTGAATTGTTAAATTTTGTAAAAGTGTAAGGGGGGTTAATTGTAACTAAGTTTCAAAAAGTGTAGGGGTTAATTGATAAATTTGAAAAAATGTAGGGGTTTAATTGTTAAGTTTCAAAAAAGTGGGGGGGTGAATTGTTAAATTTTGTAAAAGTGTAGTGGGGTTAATTGTAACTAAGTTTCAAAAAGTGTAGGGGTTAATTGATAAATTTGGAAAAATGTAGGGGTTTAATTGTTAAGTTTCGAAAAGTGTGGGTGAATTGTTAAATTTTGTAAAAGTGTAGGGGTTAATTGTAACTAAGTTTCAAAAAGTGTAGGGGTTAATTGATAAATTTGAAAAAATGTAGGGGTTTAATTGTTAAGTTTCAAAAGTGCAGGGGAGTGCATTGTTAAATTTTGTAAAAGTGTAGGGGTTAATAATTAAATTTCAAACGTGTGGGGTGAATTGTTAATTTCGTTAAACCTGTAGGGGTTTAATTGTTAAGTTTCAAAAGTGCGGGGGTGCATTGTTAAATTTTGTAAAAGTATAGGGTTAATAATTAAATTTCAAACATGTAGGGGTGAATTGTTAAATTGTAAAAAGTATAGGGTGTTCATTGTTAAATTTCAAAAGTGTAATGGGTGAATTGTTAATGTTATAAGGTCAGTAGGGCTCAGGGCTTTGTTAAATTCTCAAAGTGTAGGGGGTGAATTGTTAAAGTAATGAAAATGTCAAAATAAATTTATCTAACAATTATGTCAAAAAAATTTAAATGTTTTATGTTTTAACAATCTAACAATCATGTCCCAAAATCAATATATCAAATAAATTATCTAAAAAAATTTCATTTTTTTCTAAAAATTAAAGAACCGCAACTCGATAGCGTTTGGCAAAACATCCGACTCACCAATGACTCACCAATGACGTTTTATAAAACATCCGCTATCAGTTCAAAAAGCCGATGTTTTATAAAACGCCCGTGAGTCGCTTGATGTTGGCCAAAATACCGCCAAAATTCGAAAGCGGTTCTTTCACTGATGCTTTCATACGCATCAAAAAAAAACGCCAAAAAAACGCCAACACGCTCGAGATCTAAATCTATTCCAAAATTGAAAATGTAGGTGAGAGATTGAAGGGGTATCCAACTCGAGATTGACTGCTCTGGAACGATCCAGGAGAGAGCTTGGATCTTCTTGAGCAGGAGAGAGATCTTTCTTGAGTCAACTGAGAGAGAGAGAGAGAGATCCGACCTGGCCAGCCAGGGGGGGCGAGACCGAGAGACGGGTTTGTGGGGGCGGCTTGGGAGGGTGGGGGGGCGGTAGAGGTGGGGGGCTTAGAGAGAGAGAGAGAGAGAATGTGAGAGAGAGAGAGAGAGAGTGGGAGAGGGAGACGGGCTTTGGGGGCTACCGGGCGGCGGTGGGGGGGTGGGGTGGGGTGGGGGGTGGGTGGTGTTAGTTTATGGAATTAAATGATAAGGGTAGTTTGGTCATTTTGTTCATTAAATGGTGTTGCGTTTAGGGTTTTAGGTGTTGCGTTTAAAAAATCTCAAGAAACATATTAAGGCAACATATTGAATTTTACCTTAAAAAATCTCAAGAAACATATTAAGGCAACATATTGAATTTTACCTTCGAAGTGTCCAATATAAGCTCAACTAAAGGCATAAAACTTGTTTTCCTACACAAATTAATGAAACTCATCACTTAAAAATTAAGTATTTAACCCCTAAATTAAAAACCCTAATTTCAATTAAAATAAACAGGAAAAACTAGCTTTAATCCGCATCTTCTTCAAAATCTCTGCCAAAATTCACATCAAAGTGACAAAAATAAAAAGATTTTTGAGTGGAGGGAGGAAGGGGTTTTGGGTTTCGTTCATTTTTGACGTGTTGCTACTGTCCGTGACCTAGGAAGGGCCAAAAAATTGAGTCGGGTCTATTGCTAGCTCTCGCATATATTATAATTTCTTATGTGGTACTTCACTTCTTTGTGAACAAAGAATCTCCTATTGAAAAGTTAATTTTTTAAGGGATATTTTTAGGCGTTGTTTGTCGGGTAAGATTAAAATTAGATATGATTAATAGGTCAAGTTGGCTTGATATTGGTATCTTATATGTGGTTTGGACTAATAGCATTAGTTACTCTGGATAAAATCATTATCTCATCGCTAATAATACCAAGGAAGAGGGTGATATTAGCATTTTCACTAAAAAAAAAAAAATTGGGAGTAACATTTTTAATCTTATAACTACCCCCGATATACAATTAAGGATTAATAGCGATAATATTAATAATACCGAGATTAATAATAGTGTTTATCCCTACCTGACTACCAAACAAACTCTTAACAGTCCATTAATAATAAAATGATATTTTTATGTCTTAATTTTCTAAAGTAAACTGAGAATTGGGATTTGGGAAACAAACAGGAAAAGTGAGACTAAGGGACAAAGATAGAGGCAACGGCAACTGTCTCATTGAAATTTTCTGGATTTGCCTCCTGCGTATAAATCATTAATCTCACCCTCTATTTAAAGAATATTTAATGATAAGTTCATACTATAAAAAAATATATAAGTTTATTGGTAATGAAAAATAGGTTTATAAATAAATGGTTGGCAAGACTAATAGAAAAAATGATTAAATAATTATTTGGTCCCTAAACTATCCACAAAATATGTGTTTGGTCCCGTAACTTTTTTCGAAATGTGTTTGGTCCTTAAACTCGGTTTTTGTTAAGAGATTCCCCCTTCATGGGGTTACCGTTAGTTTTGCTGTTAAAATTTTATTAAATTCCCGAATTTTCCCTTAGTAATGTTAATGGTTGAAAACTCAGATCGCCTAATTTGATCTTCATTCTGAACAAACCGTAAATTGAACAATACTCAAATTCAGTAATTATATATATTGAAAAATTGAGTTCAAGGAAAGGGAGAAGAAAGATCAAACATAAGTCACTAAAACAAAGACAACATATAAATAAAATCCTATAAAAGGCAACATAAACATAAGAAGAATGTCAAAATTAAAACAACAAACTGCAGAACCAATCAAGAATTAACAAAAAATTACTAAATTTATATGGCCCATATTCAACTTTTCACCAAAGATCTGATAATTTTGATATAAAAAAAAAAGAAACCAATCAACAGGAAACCAATCAAAAGTAAATTCAATAACCAACAATCAAAAAAGGTTCAAATAAAATAACAAAAACAACACTCAAGTTTCGATTCATGTAAAACAAATTGAATTGAATAAAGAAAGAAGAAAAAGCGAAAAGAGGACGAATGCGAGCGATGAAAGTCAAAATTAGTTGTTGACATAGAAGTGCTTGTAGCGGTGGAAATAAAGGAAGGGGGCGACCAGTTGAAGAAGAAGATGAGGAGGTGATGCGGGTGCACTGGCAGATACTTTAGAAAAGGCAGGAGAATTGTTAAATGAACATGGGAGTAATCTGTTACTAGCAAGAGATGGAGTATTTGCGAATCACATTTTTTTTTTTGGGCATGGGCTTCAAGATTCAATGGGGTCACTTGTTTGTGTCGTGGAGGGTTGAGGGTTGGATCGGATGGGGGAGTCATGGACAAGGGCCGAAAGTTGGGCATTTTAGTTAATTGTGTTTTCTTTTGTAAGTAGGATTTGTTAGTTGTTTGTTGGGCTTAGGACTTATGAGCGATGCTAGCTAAGTAGATTAGTGTAGGTATAAAATATCTTATTTTCTTTTGTAATGGACTTTTTGAATTTGAAGAATTAATAGAATGTTGGTTACAATTCGATTCCTTAAACCAAAGTGAGTGAAGCGGAGGTTGAGCGAATCATCGGACATCTTTACGTTAAACAAGTGAAGTTTAACTGTTGCGTCCGCGTATCTTTTAATTTCTTGGTTATCGTCTCAAAAAGTAGTTCGATTCACATCAGGAGGAAAAGTGAGTTTACGGTAGAGGTATGAAGGGTTTTACTTATGACTTGAGCAGTTACAAGTTTGGTCGGAATGGATGAGAAGATCGGATCTTGGGGAAGACAATGGCTACGGTGTTGCAGAGAATGGAGATGTGACTGGAGCATGGGTTGATTGCAAACAAGGAAATCGGTTAAGCCGTGAAGATCAATGGCAATTGGGGGATGTTTCCGCGGATCGAACTGAATGGGTCTTAAGATGCCGACGGGCTAGAGTTGGAGCGCGGAACATGAGAACGAAAAGGATAGGGAAAGGAAGAGAAGAAATCGAGAGAGAGATACGTAGAATAATCACGCACTTATCATTTGGCTATGGAGGAGATTTAGATGAGAATGATAGGAGAGATGAAGAGGCTGCCGGATTTGAAGGTTGTAGTGAGTTCGCTGGGGTTGCTTAAGGCCAGAATCTGAGAAGATGAGGTCTCACTTCGCCGACAATGGAGGGAAGGGAAAGGGTTTGGCCTGAATGATTCAGAGCAAGCAGAGATGAACGTGAGAGAGAGAGACCGATATGCATTTCCCTTTTTTTATTTCTTATTTTCTTTTTCATTTTTTTTTATTTTGAACCATTAACATTACTAAGGGTAAATTATGGAATTCAATAAAATTTTAACGGCAAAACTGACGATAACCCCATGAATGAGGAATCTCTTAACAAAATCCGAGTTTAAGGACCAAACATATTTCAAAAAAAGTTATGGGACGACTAAACGTATGTTGTGTGGATAGTTCAGGTACCAAATAATTATTTAATCTTCGAAAAAAATGTTTATAGATAGGTTTATAGATAACGAGTTTTATTATTATTATAAATAAAAGTGGTTAGAAATGAGGTGATCAAAGGATGGGATAATTAGTTTTGTATATAGAAGTGTAAACTGGTAGTTTGGTAGAGATGAACTCATCTACGGATCGATATCAAAACAAACAAACAAAATTTAACCTAGCAGCTACCATTCCTCAAAAAACTGTTACAGTATATAAAAGTGCCCTACTACTACTATATATATGCATATAACAACTACTGTCGTCAGTGCAGTACGTACAATACGGTACAGTGAACGATTTCACAAACGTGAACGTGATGAATGAATGATGTTGTACTCGTAGCAAGACACGAAAGAGAGGAGGAGATCGGGCGGCTGAAACCCATTCTTTGGTGGTACTGCCTCCCCACTTCCAAATTTTCTTCTGGGTGGCATAGGCCGCCGGTATCTGGTGTGCTTTAACCTCCATCTATCTCCACTTCACAGTTCACTCACACTCAGTATTATCCGGCCAAATAAATTTAAAATCAGAATAGTACTTTGATCCGGTTCGAATCTAACACCAAAGAATTATAACAAGTAGAACGAGATCAATGCTTCGTTCTACAACTTACAAAGTGTATGATCAGATCAAATAATCTCATCATTTTGCTTTTCACACAAGTTTGTTTAGACCAATGTGAGTCAATTCATTAACGCGTAAAAACCCCAAGGAAGAAGGGAAAAAAAAGGTAGGGAATGGGAGTTTATTTTGGCAAAAGCTTACAAAGATTGTAAAAAAAAAAGGCAATCAGAATGTCAAGAACGTCAGTCAAAACGACTTATTAGCACTAATATATATATATATATATATATATATATATATATATATATATATATATATATATATATATAAAACTATGGGGCAGGAACTGCGGATCCTAAATTTATAAGACATACTCTTAAAAATGTTAGAAATGATGCTTTTGAAGCGGGCAACCATCGAAGAAAACCGCATGTTACCCAACAAAAAATCTGGTCAAATGAGAGATAAAAATGAGTTAAAATCGGATAAAAGGGTTTAAAACCCAAGGGTCAACCCAAATAAAAAAAAAGGTCGGTCAAAGGCCTGCGTGGGCTCCACGTGTCGCGTTGTGGAGGCACAAGTGCATTAATGCATATTTTCATTAATTGTTCCGATGACCTCCTTGCTCAAAATCGTGCACCGGTGCCCTTCCTCTTTCTAAACTTTACTTCTGAAATCCCTTTGTGTCTATACTTTAATCCTAAATCAACTTAAAACTTTAATTAACTTCATTTTTAATGCACAGTGTCACTTTGTGATCAAAAGTGTCATATTTAAAGGCAAAAATGACTCTTTAAAGTGAAAAAAAAAAGTAATATTTTTTATTAAAATGCAAAGTGATACATCTAGTGCCAAAAGTAACACTTTTAAGTTTTAATATTAAAAAATGACACATTTAATACTAAAAAAACACTTATAAGGCCAACGGTGACAATTTTTATTAATAATACAAAGTGATGTTTTTAAGGCCAAAAGCTATACACGGATTATGCTAAAAAATGACACTTTCACCGTTTTACGCTAAAAGTGATGGTTTTCATGTACAATGCAAAGTGAAACTTTTCAAAGCAAATGTGATATATTTAAGGTCAAAAGTAACACATTTAAAGTCAAAAAGTACACTATTTAAAGCACTACAAGAAAATAGGGCAATTGTAACGAAATATTGCAACCGAATTGAATTTAGTTGCAATCTTGAATGTGTGCAACATATTTGTAACCAGGATACCCATTTTAGCTGTATCCTTTTTTCAGGAAAAAAATGGAGGGAATAATAGCGCCTAAAATGCAACAGCTTTTGTAACAGTTTTTAGATTTTTATTTTTTAAAATTCCTTTAGCTGGTTGAAACTACGTCGTATTGTCTTCACTTTGCAATAGAAAATCCTAAGCCAGACTAAATTAAAGAAAACCCCAATCAGATTTCGACGTTTCTTTCTCTCTCTTCCTCGCGCACGATGTCTCTTCTCCGGCCTTCTCTTCTCAAAACCCATCGTTTCCTTCGAGCAGCAGCCACCCACACGCCGTCTAACTCATCCTCAATCTTGAATTTTAAGTTGTGCTCTAGCCTGAGTTCGATATACTGAGCAATTTAATGCTTTCACTCTCCTCCGAACAAGGTATTCTCTCTCGATCTAAAACTTTGTAAAGGGAAGAATCCTTCTTCCTTTTTTGGTTATTGATGCGAAGTAGTAAAGTTATTAAAATGTTATAGATCTCTTTATGTAATAGTAGGCCTATGAACACGGAAAAGCCAATGGGAAGCAATAAACAGGGATACTACATGGGGCAGAAGACGCTCCAAAATGCGAAGGCTCACAGAAATTGGGGCTGAAGTAGAGGTATTCTATTTCCTTGGCTTCTCTCATTTCTTCAATTTAGATCAAAGTGACTTCTTTTTATGATGCTAATTAATGTGCTATTTTCCATCTTAACAGTCTGGAATTTTGAGATGCTTGAGAAGAAGGTTCGGTAATTCACGATGCAATAGGCTTATTTCTCTGGTGGGATCTCTATAAAGGGTTTAGGCATGTTTGAATTTTGAAATAATTAAAGAGGCAGAGTGTGTCAAGATTTCTTTAATAAATCTTGAATAGAATTTAACTACTCTGTAAACTAAACAATCTTGAATAGTTTGTAACTTGGAGTTTCATCTACTAAGATGGTTCTTGTATGGAAGTGGATTTTTTTATTTTGCTAATAACTTGGAGTTTTCATCTGCTAAATTTTTTCAAGTAATGTTTTTTTTCCTTCTTCTTTTTGAATTTATTTTTTTGGTCTTGAATTGCTTGTGTTCGAGATGTACTTTGGTTCATTGTTTTGTTGTGCCTTTTTTATGGCTCTTTTTTTCCAGACATACTAAATAGAAAGTATGACTTTTTTTATTGGTGGAGGTCAGAGGGTATATGTTTTGACTGCGTGGAAAGGATTACATTTATCCCTCAATTATTGTATGACTAAGGCTGTATTATGAATTGTATTGCAGTGACCATGAAGGTGGGAATGTTAGTGCTCACACCGGTCATCTTGTAAGTGATTTCAATTCCCAAGTTACTGCAATCTTTATGCAAGGTTAATGCTTTTTATTTCCAGTAATTTTGTCTTATTGATTGTTTGGTACGATATCTGTAAGTTAATAAGGGCTTCAGTTAGCCTTTTATGTTTTTTGGTGCTTGATCGAAAAGATTATTGTGAGTTGTTGAGCTAAGAAAATTAAATGCTTGATTCAGGTTGCTAGTGATCTTTGAGATACATACCTTTCATTTGTAGCTGCTTTGAACGGCTTAGCAGGACCACTCCATGGTTTGGCGAATCAGGTATAGATTTGTAAACACATTTTCTTGGCTACTTTTAGAGAAGTAATACTCAATTTATTTATTTGGTGGTGCCTAAATTTTTTAATATGCAACATGTATTCTCATGAATCCGTGCGAGTATTTTGTGTTTTACATTTGTGTAGCTGTGTTTTCATATTTTAAGTAACTAAACTAACCAAATGGGCTTAGTTTAGATTATATTCAGCAGATCAAAGAAAGCAGGGAACTTTCTCACAAGTTACTACTGATAGAGAGCATACACCCAAAAGCCAAGACTAAGATAAGTTTCTCACTACTGAGTACTGAAACTCTTCAGTGTTGGGTATGTTGTGGACTATTTTGACAAACAATTAGGCAAATGTTTCACATGCTTTACTGGTTTAAATTTTGGTCTTTGACAAACAATTAGGCAATTGATTGATGTCATGACAGTTGAGGTTTTTGGCGAGAATGATGAGGATAAGATGAGGGTTGACGAGTGCAAAGGTGATTTATACATTTTTTTATAAGTAAAAGATGATTTATACATTGGTAGTAATGTTTCATTATCTGATGTAATTTTACATTAGTTGAATTATTTTGTGATTCTTTTTTGTTATCATTCACACTTCTTAATAGGTGTTTCAGGGATTCTTTTTGATCAATGACACTTAGTTGCTCTTCTGAGTTATTTCTTTGTTTTTAGTTGCTCCCAGGAGTTAAGCCAATGCTACTCTCGAGTCAGATATATTCCAGACACTACTCTAGGCTTATTTTTCCTTTGCCAACAAGCTCAGTTAAACACTTTAAATGCCATATTTAAATATGTTTGTAATTTTGAAAAAAACAACAAAGAAACATAAGTGATATTAGAAGGAAATTAATGGCACTTCATTGGACTTCAGTGATTGTACAATTGAGTAAAGAACAGAGTATTAGGCTTTAGACAGGTGATACATCTTATTATTTCTCGGTACTTGTAAATCATTAAAGTAGCATTCTACAACATCAAACGCTCAACTACCAAAACAGAAAGTCCACCGTTTACATGATCTCTTACTGCTTATAACAACAGCTTCTATGACTATTGTGGAGTAATTCAACACAATCAGTTTAATATATGATGGTTTGACCTCATCACCTCATCATGGATTATATAAATCAAACTGGATAAGTTTATTATGAGGTTTCACCTTAAGTTTATTCAACAGTCTCCTAGTTGTCCACCCCAGAAAATCCATTTTTGAAATATAGTTTGGAGTTTCATTAGAGTAGCATATCTTTAGTCATTGTTGAATGTAAGTTATAACACTTGTGGCCCACTTCTGAGCTCAGTTGCCATTGACTTCAACATAATATGTTTTGTGTTGCACTTGTAATTTTAAACATATACATTCAGAACAATGAAACTGAAAATTGATTCAACTTTATTGAGCCGCACTTTTTGAATTTACCTTTCAATTTACCGTTGTACCTCATGAACAACCAAATTGATACAATTAGGCAGCAACTGCCTACTACCACTAGTGTTATAACTATAACCGTTGAAACTCCTCTCCCGCCTCCTGCGAGACAAAATTGCATAAATTGTTTACCAATGAGGGATGGCATATGATCTCTCAACTACTGGAGTATGCATTTACTTACACATCGTGGACCTGTGATATTTAGACAAAAAATTAATATTCTAACCACTCAGTTTAGGCTGGAGCATCCTCCAAAATGTACTTATTTTTAAGTGTAGGTAGGTGATTGTGTTGATTTATGATGTCAATTGAGTTTATACTTGGCTAGTATTTGACTATAGACTGCTACATTGTTGTCCTAGCTTATTACTAAATCATACCTTTATGTATTTTCAGACCTTTATTTTGTGCAATTCTTATAGCCTATAGTACAAAAATTTTTGTACAAAGATGTGCAGAAAAATCATTAAAGTGTTGTACTGTAGTCTGTAAAACACCTCAATGCATTAAATTGTGTACATTACAACACCATACAACATTTCCAGTACATTTATGTGAATACATCATTTCTCTTTTTAAATTTTTTAATCGTTATCTGCTGCTCTTTCATTTTCTAGTTTACTTTTCCTGTAGGTACGAAAAGCTGCTAAATGAGATGTTGAATCACCTAGAGCATCAACCTAGAAATAAGGAGTGTCGTATTGTGTGGCTTAAACACATTGAGCCACTTTTTGATGGTATGGGTCTTGCATTATTAGCTCATTTCAGGTATATTTTTCTACTTTTCTTTAAGTGGATACATGCTGATGATGATGAAACTGTTTTACTGGTAAGAATTAATTGCATTTTGTAACTGAATGATGAGTATGCATTTTATGTTTGGTCCATGTATTTTTTGAAAGTGGTCAATTTTCGAAAATTTATTCAACTTACTATGAATGTTGGATTGGATCTTGCCAAAAGATTTTACATATAGTAAGCAGCAGATTATACATGTAGTTCCATGGCAAAAGCTTTTCCAAGTTTATAATGCAAAGGCATGTTCAAAGAGATTGTTGGCATAAATGGTTTGATCAGATGGCTGTTAGTAGTTCCTTTTATTTTTGTTTTGGCAGATCCAGCAAGTATAAAAAGATTGTAGGGGCTGTTCAAGCAGTGTAATTTCAATCTTAAAAGGAGTAGTTCGCAGGGGTCGTTCTCAGCAAAGTAAACAATAGTATAGAGAACAAGCATTTGGTTCGATAAGTTACACAATTCCATGAATGAAATTCACTTATTAATAATTTGCATATCTTCTTATGGACAATTAGTATTATAGACTTATATAGGAAAATAACAAAACCTAAACTGAAAAGGATTCAAATTCTTAATTAAATACTTAAAGTACCTATAGAGACCTAATAATTCTAAAACACGACACATTGACCCGTCAGCCAATTGAATAAGACCCATGAGCTGCTAGTAAGGCTCATCTCCAGTAAAAAGCTGAAATTGCTTAGATACTCAACTCCTAGATTTGTTCCTTGTTGAACTTGCTTTTCCTTGAACTTTCCACGGAGTTGCATCTTCCGTGGACTGCTTCATCCGCCCTAGCCGTTTAGATGAAAAGGTTGTTTATTGGTCATTTGGGAATAACTTAATGCTCATTGCCCATGGATCACGTTCATAATCTTCAACATCTTTCAAGATTTATTACAGTTAAGTACACAACTCCTTATAAACTTTGCCCATATAGTAGTAAATGTTAATTACTCCCCCCCCCATCTTGAAAAGGAGTCAATTATTCTTTTTTCTGGATTTTTAGATAAAAGTGTTCACTTTGAAAAGTAGATTATTAGTATCAATTTGACATTGTTGTGTGCATCATAGTTTCTATTAGTCTTGCCAACTGCTTTTCTTGTGGATCGTATGGTGGGTGGGGGTGCGGTGCACTTTATTTATGCTGCATTTCTGTATGTGATTCTGTTTGCCTAAGAGCTGTAACTGCTTTAATGTGATTACTTATGTACCCACGAGTGCCATTAAACTGAAATATAGCAGACTTAGCAGTAATTCTTTTGTACTAATACTGATGCATATGTAATGAAACAATTGGAATAATAATCTTATTGATATGTTTCTCTTCTTGAGTTGCTTATTATTGCGATTTATTTCCAGAGTTACTTTTGCCTATGTGTACGTATTTATGTGAAATTACTCTGAACTGGTCCTTTTAAGATTGAAGCAACTTTAGCAAGTTTAAAGAGATTGCTGATGCTTTTATTATTGTGCTATACTATCTTTTTTATGAATTTACTTTGAGCATTTCATTTCTATAGATGTATCCTTGATCTCAATGTTCGAAATATTATTTAAAACTCAAGTTGAAAAGTTAGTCATAATATTACTTTTTAACATTTTAGGAGGATTATGTTGTTCAAAAGAAAGGTATAGATTTCAATGCCACAACTTGAGTTGATGCATCCGGTGGTGTTGCAAAGAATCGTTTGTACGACTTTGGCTCATTGGTTCCTGCATCAAAGATCTTGAGTGGCAGTGGCAGCGCAAGTTATTCCTCACGTGGAAGTGTGATTGAAGATTTCACACAAACCCAACAATTTCAAGATAAGCTTTGTGAAAGAGTAGACCAAGTGAGGGAAGATATTCAAAAACAAATACAAGCTGACAGTGCTGCGGAAATGGAGCATCAAATCTGATTACAAGCTAATGCAAGAGAAAATTCGGTCACTTAGAGCCCAACAACCTCCACCAAAATCTATATAGTTTGAAAATTAGACAATGTCTTTTGTTAGTCACTTGGAGGCTCTCAACATTTTCTACACTTTCATGTAATTCGATAATTTGACAATGACTTTTGAATGAAATGTTTGAACTTGAGTTTTAATTGTTTGATCTCATATTTAATTTTTTTTTTGTAAAATGTGAAATCAGGTATGATACAATATACATATATATATATATATATATATATATATATTCGTCATTTGTAAAAATAAAAAATTTAGGATATAAATTTTGTAACGGCATCTTCTGTTGGAATAATATTTTTTAAAAAAATTTCAATTACAAACTAGTAACAAAAATACATAAACATTGTAATGGTAAAGTCTGTTGTCAAAATGCAACGAAAAAGTCTGTTGCAAGAATGCAACGAAAAAATTCTGTTGCAAGAATGCAATAGAAAAAATTAGTTGCTATTTGCAACAGACGTCAACTGCCCTTGGGAAACACCTTTGCAACCGAAAATTTTGAAATTGCAACGCTCGGTTTTCGTTGCAATATCATGCAACGGAATACATTCGGTTGCACAAAATTTGCAACGAGCATTTTCCAAACCGAATTTGCAACAAACTTTTTCTGTTTCAATTGTCTAATTGTAACGGATTTTCATTTTTTGCAACAGAATTTTTCGTTTCAATTGCTCTGTTTTCTTGTAGTGTATTATTCCAAGCGTCCTATTGGTTACGATGAGGTACTCTTCTCTACTGTGATCAGTAGTGAAGGGTGTGTGCATGATTCTGGTACGACGATCCATCACTATCACAAATCTCACAATTCGTGACGGCGATGCATCGTCTACCAGTGAGACAATACAAGTATGCCAGCTGGATTAATGGAATGTCAAGTAGATGTTTATTGCCATCAAAATCAAGTAGGGATCGAGCTCGACAAGGGTGAACTCGTCCATATTAAGTAGATGTTTACTCACATTAAATCAAATAGGGAGTGGGCTCGACAAGAGTGAACTCATCCATGCATGTCAAGTAGGCATGTTATTACATGACATGTTCACGATTAATCATATAGATTACAATAGGAGCTCAATTGAGTCTCGAAAGTACAACTGTCAAGTTGACCACTCAATTCAATCCAAGTTTTAAAGGCTAGTAATCTAGTCAAATGGATTCTAGATATCATAGGATCTCACGACGGTCCTTGTAAGGTCCAATTGTTCTTTAAACTCGACTCCGTTGAGTCTTCGCTAAAATTCATCCCAAATAAGGTATAAATGTTATATGCATTTCTATCCCTTTTCTATGTTCACGGTTCACGTATTTCTAGGTTTTTGTTTCATTTAGAAACTCTAATTCAACAAGTTCACTATTCCACCTATTAGAGAAACCCAAGTTCAATACAAGTACATGAATCAAATCTCAATCAATAACAAGGATCATGAATATGCTTTTCTTAAATCACATCATGAAGACATAGGAATTGAATTCATATTTTCAAAACTTGATATAATTATGATTGATAAGTCATAATATTGAAATAGACATGGAAGGTTATTTCTAGCAAAATCCTAGCTAAGTTCATAACTTAACCAATTACAATTTACATAATTTTCAAGGTTACCTAAATTGTCTAGGTTTACCAATAACCATGTTATAACCCTAAAGGCTCTCTTTGGAATGATAATTCATTACTAAATCCCAAATTCATTAAGGTTTATGCACAAGTCATAAACCACTCTTGCCACATTCAAGTCCTTGAAATTTCATGATAAACCATGTTGTAACACTGCGAGACCTCGTTGAGGTTCTCTAGACGAAAAGGGTCATAAAGTACACTAAAAGAATAAAACCCAAGGGTATGGTCAAGGTTGTATAAGGTGTCCGGATGATACTATGTCACAAGCCCAAGGCAATATAAGCGTGTGTTAACTAACAACTTAGTTATCTTTGCGACATTTCAAGTAGACTCTATCTATAGAGTACTAAGGTATATAACATCCCAATTCATTCTATTGGAGGATTCTCAAACTCACCATCTCGGATTCCTCGAGAGGTTCCCAAGGTTCTCGAACAAGTCCTTAATTAGACATGTCAACGTGAATTTATGCACTCAAGGCGATTCTTAGTGAACCGAGGTTCCCACATCAATAACCCTAAATACATAGGGTTCAAAACAGGGGTATGTGTAGACACCCCAATTTCGTACCCCTGGCATGTAACTAACATAAAATATCAAAAATTGTTAAAACTTAACAAATGTCAAGTTGCAGAAGTCAAAAATGCGAAAGGAAAAGCAGGATGCGCGAAACAGTGAACTGCAGGGGGGGAAAGTGTCAAATTTTCAAACTTCCAAAAAGAGCTTGGTGCCACCTAAAGGAAGCTTGGTGCCGACCTAAGCATATGCTTGGTGGCACCAAGCATGTCTCTCATGCTCTCTCACGAATCAAAACAAGACAAGCTTTAAAGCACGCTGCACAAGCGGTCAATGCACTGGAAACAAATCAACAATTCCTCGCCCCCTCTCCACGCTATAAATAGAAGGCCCGGCCGCATTTTCAGCGCTCAATTTACGCTAAGAAGTTTTTTATCGCAGCGAAGCGGCTCGCTTCTCGCGATTTCTTCTTCGATCGCCTTAGTACGAGAGGTGCGAGATAGGTGAGTGGAAGCCCTAAAATCTCCAAACCCCATCCAAACTCTCCAAATCAAAAACCCATAGGTTATAAGTGATCCCTAGCCTAGTTGTTAGGTATCCACCTTAAAACCCCAGTCCTCAAAAATCCAAAAAGCAAGTAAGCCGCCTCGACTCCGCCCGAGTAACGAGCTAAAAAGTCAAAACTTAAGTCTAGATTCCGCCCAACCGAACCCAAGGCCAAACCTATCCAAATAAAGTCCCACTCGCCACTCGCCCGAAAGAGCTTGACAAGCCCAAGCCTCAAATCCAGCTTCAAATCCAGCAAATCCGCTCAATTCCACTAATTCCACCAGCTCAATTCAAACAAAAAAGACTCCCCTCTCCCGCAGAGACGTAGCGAAGCACACCACCGCTCTAAAAGGTAATACCTTTAAGGGCGTATTTTTATTTCATTTGTATTTTTTTTCCTTTTATTTATTTTCAAAAGTTGTATTTTAAATCCGGCACAATGTAGCCAATATAAGCCGTTGTGCTGCCCGGATTAGATTAGAAAATATTTTGTAAAAGAGCCATTATTATGGCCAAATATTCTTAAATGTGTTTGTAATTATTGGAAGGAGACTACCGGCCGCGAGTCCGTAGAATAATGTAGCCACGAATGTATCTCGCGTTTAATTTTCCTTGTCAAAATAAGACCTTATTTATTTGCTAGATTAATATAACAATGAGCATATTTCAGCCAAAAACGCTTTGAGATCGAAGGGGCGAGTTGGGTGCCTAGCACCTTCCCAACTCGAACTTAGCCCCCGAACCCGTTTTCTAAAATCTCCGTTTCTTTTCCTCGGTTTTCCTTATTTTTGCCTTAAAATAAAGGTGGCGACTCTAAAAACTTTCGTATCCTGGGGGCCTCTAGCTCCCATATAGTGATCTCGATTGGGCCATAAGGCCATTTTAATAAATCCATAAGTGGGGGCGCCGCAATATCTTTTTCTTGCACTTCTATTATCCCCGACGTAAAAAGGGGAGAATGAGAATGGAAAGGTAATGCATTCCCATATCCTGTTATCCACGAAATAAGGGATAACCTGACATGAGGAAACCTTTAGTTCCCATTTTGGATACAAAATCCACTCAAGGCAACCGAGGCACATTCCAACGTGCTAATATAGCAAGCACTCCTCTCGCACTTTTGATTTCGCCTTCCCTAAACAAGGGAGGGTGGAACGAGAGCTGGCAGGTGTCCCGCATCCGCACGCACGCCGCACCCCTATCCAAGGCGCGCGGGCGCGGAGCACATCCCTGAACCTCACAAAGGCGACTGGCTGGGATGTCGCTTTTATTTTAAATAAAATGGAGGGCTAGACTCATAAAATAAAACCTTTTTTTGGCTTTTCTTTGTTTTTGGCTGCAATATGCTCGTTATATTAATTTACGCATTTCAATAAAGTGTTCCCATTACGGCCGTGGCTATATTTGTGGATATGATCCTCCATCGCAGCCAGCTCGTCCGATATCCGTTACAGCATGTTCGAGAGTATTAAAAAATCAATCAAATAAAAAAATTAAAAAATATATATATATATATATGTATATATATAAGGCGGTCTAAGTATATTATGGAAACTTCATTGATACCCTTAAAACATCTCCAATAGAGTGTGGTATCGCCGAGCATACAACGCCTGCTGACTGCCGACAAAAAAATTTCAAACACTATTATATATATATGATATATATGTAATGCTTTTTTATTTCCTGCAAAGACATCAAAAAAAAAAAAAACAAAAAAAAAAGAGCTGGGCTTTACTTCCGGCTCTATTCTCTTTCATTTATTTCTTTCAAGCATTTTTTATTTTTCACTTTATTCTCAGAATCAGATATTTGTACATCTCAAAGATTCATTATGTCATTTTATTTTGGGGGCATAGGACCAAAATTTGTAATTAATAGGGATAGATAGTTTCCCACTTTTCTTTCTATTTCTTAATGTGATGTGTTTACTTGCTCAAGGCCAAACTAAAAAGCCGAGAAAATCCACACAAACAAAGAAGACATGCCAAATTTGTTTTATTTTCTATATCCAGAAAAT
This sequence comes from Codonopsis lanceolata, assembly GCA_013146195.2. Taxonomy (NCBI): domain Eukaryota; kingdom Viridiplantae; phylum Streptophyta; class Magnoliopsida; order Asterales; family Campanulaceae; genus Codonopsis; species Codonopsis lanceolata. The sequence goes on from JABEVN020002950.1 coordinate 18,691, forward strand.
AAATAAAGATTTTATCTGCTTTTAGATACCGCACACACGTGCACGCATATAAATATATTCCGAATCTGTTATTCCTACACCATGGCCGCCCTACCCCCGCATAAGCCAACGTTAGAATGCATATAGTTTTTCGTGACACTTCACAGCATCGACCGGTTTTTGCATTTGAATTATGGGTCACCGTCAAAAAAAAAAATCATAAAAAAAATCGAAAAAATTCAAATCGAAAAATATATATGTCAAACAAAAAAATCAAGCAAGTTCAAAAAAATATATATATAATAAGTGCGCACAAAAAATATATAGACAATAAATAACAAACAGGGTCGATGATAATACTTTTAGATGCTCGACCTAGACCATTTCTCGATGGTGGATCCCCGAAAGAGAGTAGGCCCTTCGCCTCGGGACCGCCCAGCCCTAGGGAGTCGAAAAGGCAGAAATGGTCCTATACTGGAGAAAGAATCCACTCTGCTCCAGAAAGTCCCGAGACCGCCAAAATAAAGGTGTGCTTATCCCACAATGTGTGGAAAGCAAATAATAAATTAATAATAAAATATTAATAAAGGCACGATGTACTTCAAGCCCATATAGCCTCCATCCAAATTTCTCTCTCGATACCTACCAAACCCCATTTTCCTCGTAAAACCCTAGCCCGAATTTGAAACGCAAAGACGCATCGCCGATTAATTCGGAAACCAGTACGTAAATCGATCGGTGGTACGCCAGATCGTATGTGGCGTAATCAGCTCAAGAAGAACAACCAAGCAAGATGGCAGAAAGAACAAACAAGCAGTGACAGTAGAAAAGAGTAAATCGGAACGGCCGGAACTGGAAGGGAAACTCCTCAGATGCACCTCCTCCGGGCTTCAGGCGCTGGTTAAAAGGAACTGACACCCATGCAGAAAAATAATGGATCGTGGTAGTGACCTTGCCGCTGTAAAACCCTTGCCATTTTCTCAAAAGCCAAACTCCCCAGTATGCTCCTAATACTTCCCACTCCTCAAATAAACTCCCCGATACCACCGAAAATATCCTCCTTTCCAAGCTAAACCATCAAAGGCCGCCTACCAACCCAGTTGATGACCTCCCTCGATCAAGGAAACATGATTTCCAATACCCCCGACT
>JABEVN020002951.1:0-19818 GCA_013146195.2 Codonopsis lanceolata
AAGCTACCTCCATTAGACGAGTGGATTTGGAGGCCCTCTTCTTGTGTGCCATGTGGGAATCACTCAATTCATGCAACATATATAAGCCTTCTCCCTTGTTGATCAGCCATTAAGCTCCATTTCCAGATTTCTCTTCTCTCTCTTGCCATATTGGTGTGTGTGAAAAGGTGAGACAGTGTGTGTCTACTCCATGGATTGAGCTCCCGACCTCAGGTTGCCAAGCCGAGACCACCGGTGAAGCTACCGACAAGGAGATCATTCCATCACTTTGTCCATTCCATCTCTTTCTTGGGTGTAAGGTAAGCTATCGATTCCTTAGGATGTATGCTTTAGATATGCCATGTCCCCTTACGCACATGTAATCCCATGTCTACTGATGCTCTTGCCATGATTATTGATGAATTGGCCTTTGGGATTTTGATTAATATGATCATCTTGTTAAATTAGTCCTATGCCTAGAATTAAATATGTTCTATGCCCCTTAGGAACAACTAATGTTCTTGGACTATGGATTTTTAAATGACTTTTGGTAACTAAGAATTCTAGGGTTCCATATGCCATGTTGTTCATCTTGTTGAATTGGACCTTATGTGTAGAATTAAATGTGTTCTATACCCTCCTAGAAGGATTAATGTTCTTGGACTATTGTAAATTATTAACCTTTGAAATAATAATTCTAAGGCTCAGTGAAATTGAATTGATGACAATTCTAACTACGGTTGTTAAATGGATTAATGACCTAGCCGTATCATGCTTAGAACTTAGAAAAGGGTTTATGATGCAATTAGCGTCCTAACTCTATTGGATGAATTGTTAGAGAGACTCAATGAGTCAAGCTTAGCGAGCTATTGAACAATACCTACCACCGATCAATCCCTACGACGTTCTAAACGCGTTTCCCCAAGAATAATAATTCTTGACTTTGAACTTGAATTGATTGCGCTTGCTTGATCTTGAATGTCATATTATAGAATACTAAATTGACATGTGAGTTCGCTCTTGTCCGGACTCCAATCCTACTTGGTTATTGATGAGAATAATTTGTTTGTCATGAACGAGATCGCTTTGTCGACCTCGCTCACTACTAATATTTTTGTTAAGTATACATTACTTGGCATCGCATGAGTCCACGGTATGCATCCTGTCTCACAACGCATCCACTCTGTGGCGCGCGTGGGCCAAAGGTGAAGTAGCTCCCTTGTTGCATCAATACGAGTACCATTGGTTCTATCCCGAGCATTCCCTGAAGGTCGATGTACTCACACGCATCGACACATGCACGCCAAGATAACGCTTGATTTGTGCGAGGAACTACGTAGCAAAGGCCGGCTCCATATCCTTATCCTATGTGATTTAATTATGCGCACTTATGTGAAACAATGTGCATCTTGGATATACGATCTCTATGCTTATGTGACTATAACTTGCCTCATATGTTGCATATTGCCATGACATGCATGATTGATAGCTTACGAGTCTTTATGACTTACCCTTTCCCCTTGCTTTAGATCCTAGCAAACAAAGTTACGCTCGTTGACTCCGCTTGTGTTAATTGCGTGCCTTGTACTTCTTTTGGTTCGCCGTCGATCAAGAGGTGGTTTAGATGTCCTCTTCCTCTTGCTTTCAGCTTTTGAAGGGCGGCAGGGTTAGCAAGTCACTTAGACTATGCTTGGGTATTTGTATATAACTTGTTTGTTACTCTTGTTAGCTACTAGTAGTTATAACACTTGTAGTACTTGTATCTCTTTTGTGCCGGCATTGTGTAAGCCGAGCTTTGGTTACTTGTTATTATCCCACTTGTATAGTCTTCCGCTGAGCATCCTATTAGCTCTTATTTAATTCTTGTCCATAAATGTTAGCTTGGGTTCCGGCATGTAGTGTCGCCGATGACTTGGTTTAAATTGCTTAACTGTTATATCAGGTTTGAAAGGTTTTAAAAATACCGGCCCTTTGGTGCCGAGGCGTGTTACGTCTCTAATGTTGCGTCACGTCGTTTTTAAAAATTAAGTCCTTGTATGTTTAATTGCCTACTTGTTTTCCCTCCTTATTTGGGCGGTCCGACCCGCGGTCCCATCTCGGGCCCGGGGCGGGTCGCCACAGAAGTCTTGAATGTAGACTTGGATGAAGGGTCATCCAGCCTAGAGGGTCCAGACACGTCGACATAATAGAATTAATCCATGTTTATAATCAATGGGAGGAATACAAAATACATGTTCATTATGGGAAGAATTCACTGAATAGATAGGATATGAAGAGCCAGATTTGGAAGACATGATGAGAAACAAAAATATGGTATATGAAGGAATATAATGCAAAACAGGAGATATGAATAAGATAACTAATAGGAGTTACAATATATATAAGAGATAAACAGAAATATAGGGTTAAAAGAATCATAAAGCTGTAAGGATTTTAAATTTTAAAAACCGAAGGAATATGCATGGTATAGTTAAATTTGGAAATAAGTAGCAACCGTTGTCCTAATAGACTAAGGATTAACAAATTCTTTAAGGTTACAGAAACACCTAGTATACTACACTTCTTACACACGGATAAACATACAAAGATTTATCACAAGTCTATGGAAATATTCTCTAAATTAGCCCACATTCCAAAATTAATCAAATATTGGAATTCTAAGAAAAAAGAATTTCATACATGAGCAATCACAGATACTTTATCTCAAGGAGCACACATAATTACCAAGAATGCATATCCTATTGGATGACTAGAAGATATGAAAGTGAATAACCAAAAATATATGAGATAGTGGGATAACTGTTTTGCTTCCAAATGAATTCATGAATGTCATCTCATTGAACACTACATTCATCAAAACATTTTGAAATATGAAAATCTGTTTCCAAAATGTCATTATTAAGAGATACTATTGATCTCAAAACAAATTAGGATATATCCAGCATGTAACTTTCACACTTTTCAAGAGCCTAAATTTTTTAAATCCATTTATGGACCGGCTTAAATAATGTAGCCTCAATTTTTTATTCACATGATCAGATTCAATGAGATACGATTGAACATCAAAACTAATATATTTTTTTATGTGAACCGGCCAAGATTTGAAATTTGCAAGGTAGCTCTTTCCTTTATTGGATATAAACAACACCAACTGAGTTATAAACTTTTTGTAAGAAACATTAAGATCAAGCATAAGCTTTTTCAGAAAAATCAAATCAATTTGTAGAAAAATGAGATTCTTTGAAGGTAAAATCATAGAAGAAATTGAGAAGAACAGTTGTGCAATGTTGTAAAATTATGCCTAATAAAATTATAAAAGAAATAAATAAATAAAAACCTAATAAATATATAGTGTATACAAATGTAGTCTCAAATGAAACTACATTGACAGCTGATATTATAAAATGCAAACACTAAGAGACCTCCGTATGGTGGAAAATCTCTCATACTCTAATGACTTGGTAAATATATCTGCAAGTTGATTTTCAGTTCTTATGAATTCTATACGTATGATTTTTTTTTCTAACAGGTCTCTAATAAAATGATGTCTAATATCAATGTGCTTAATTCGAGAATTTTGCACATGATTATTTGATAAATAACACTTTTATTATCCCAATATATAAGTAACGATTCACTATGCAAACCATAATCCTGAATCATTTGATTCATCCAAAGCAATTTAGTACAACAGCTAGCAACTGCCACATATTTGGATTCAGCTATTGAAAGAGAAACATAATTTTGTTTCTTATTATACCAAGACACCAAATTATTTCCAAGGTAAAAACAACCACCATAAGTACTTTTTCTATCATAAACATCACCAGCCCAATCAGAATCACTATAACCAACCAAATTAGTATTTGTATCTTTGGAATACCAAATCCCTAATTTTGTTGTTCCTTTAACATATCTCATAATTTTTTGCAAAACCATAAGGTGAGATTCTTTGGGGTTAGCTTGATATCTAGCACAAACACATACACAATGCATAAGATCTGGACAACTAGCAGTCAAATATAGTAAACTACCAATCATACTTCTATATAGAGTATTATCAATATCTTTACCATTATCATCTCTACTTAGCTTAACTTTTGAAGACATAGGAGTCTTTTTATAAGTAGCATTTTCCATCTTAAATTTCTTTACCAAATTTTTAGCATACTTAGTTTGAGAGAAAATTATTTCATCTCTAGATTGTTTAATTTGCATACCCAAAAAGAAATTTAATTCACCAACCATACTCATCTCAAATGTAGAAGGCATTCCTTTTATAAATTGTCTTAACATCGAATCAGATGTGGAACAAAAAACTATATCATCTACATATATTTGAGCAATAAGAATATCTTTATTGGATTTTTGTATAAACAAAATTTTATCAACCTTTCATCTATTAAAATCATTCTCAAGTACGTAATCAGTTAACCTACCATACCAAGCTCTAGGAGCTTGTTTCAAACCATAAAGAGCTTTCTTAAGTCTATAAACATGATCTAGCTTGTTTCTTAAGACTTCTTCATTTAATACACCATTCAAGAAAGCACTCTTAACATCCATTTGTTGTAATGATATACCTAAGTAGCATGCAATTGCTAACAACAATCTAATGGATTCAATTCTAGCAACTGGAGCAAAAGTTTATCAAAGTCAATTCCCTCCACTTAAGTGTAACCTTGAGCAACTAAACAAGCTTTATTTCTTATCACATTACCTTGCTCATTAGACTTATTTTTAGATATCCACTTGGTTTCTATAACATTTATAGACTTAGGTCTAGGAACTAGATACCAAACATCATTTTTAACAAATTGCTCTTGTGAGGACCCGAGTATCTCGATTTGTGTCCAATTGTGACACTGACGTTTTAGAGACCTTAATGTCGATTATTAGATAACGTTTTACTAAACTAGAAAGCCGTATTATCGAGCTACTAGAAGTTCGAGAATTGATAGTCGGCTGTGACTCTTGGGAATTGATTTAAAGCGTGCTTGGTAGAGCACGAAACATTAGTGACCATTTAATGGTCTCGAGTATCATTAAGAAATGATAATTGGATGGGTTTCCATCCTATGGAATTAGGTCAAATGCACGTGTAGGCACTTGTGAGGTTGTGACTACATAGTAGTCTTTATGAGCTTTGAGCATGGCTTTGAGGATGTTGATTATGTACGATGAGTTAGGCTACAAATTAGAGTCCAATTTGATTTGTGAAGACTAAGTATTAATCTTAATTTATGGGCATTATTAGACTAAAGTAGTAGTCTTGGATTGATTGTGATATGAGGATCATTGTAGACGTCATGGTGTGATTATGAATAAGCTAATATGCTATTTTTCTTAAGGTTTGTGACATGGGGATCATGAGTACCCCGATATGTGATTACTTAGACTAAACGTGTAGTTAGACGAGCATGATAAGTATATGCAATTATGTGTATTGACATTTGAGTTTATAGAGCATTATGACCTACTTGATTTGGATGAGTCCTCTCTTGTTGGATTTGATCCATGTTTGTTTATACAAGTAAATAGCTACTTGTGAACTTGTTTTGAGTCCAGCTAACATCTTGGTCGTTGTGTTAGCAATGGAAAGATTCATAGCCTTTGGGTAAGCAATCGCTATGAGTCGCGGCATTGGTTCCCTTTCTCCTCGCTATTTGGCCAATAGTGGGATATGGTCCTCGTATTAGCGCCACAAAGCCTGATAGCGAGCTCTTATTTCTTCATCCTAGGTTGGATGAAAGGCAATGAGTACTCATCAAAGAAAACTGATGAGTTATGATTATTCACTAAATGATACTAGTGAAAGATATTGGATATGGTTTGGTTATTGGGTCGAGCACGAGATTCGGTTCAGTTGCAGTTCAGCTTGTGTTTAGCAGCAGCGGCACAGAAAAACAGTTAGATATCTATATCCGGTTGTATATGTTTATTTATGAGCACTTACGTGAAATACAATATGATATGTGGTTCATATGAGATTATGTGCCTTGATGACTTGGTACATGTTTTATTATTGTTATATAATTATGATGCCATGATCTATTTATATGCTTGAACATTATGGCATGCCATGTGGTTGTATGTAGTAGCTTACTGGGTCTTTACGACTCATTCTACGCCTTTGTTTTCCTTAGTGTGTCCAGTGAGTTCGTTTATACGTGTTGCGGTTGCGGGTTCGTGGTTGATAGCAGGTGGTTTTCCGGGCAATAGCTTGGAGTTATTATATTTGTATTTATTATTTTAGTGAGACACAGATGTAAAGTTATGTAAACTTTACTGGGTAGACTTGTATAAGTTTCGTTGTCATATTATTTTGGAGCCGAATAGTATGGTCAAGCCTTTGTATCTATTTAGTAGGTTTATTTCCATTGTGTTCCTGAGCATGCTTCAGCTCGAGGGTTCTAGAGTTGTTGTGGTTATCTTCGGCACATTTAGCCGTAGAGATTGTTGTTTAGAATCAGAGTAGTAGACTCATGTTAATAGTTGGTTTTCCCTCCGATATGTATTAGCCGTAGAGTCATTGTTGTACATGTTGGGATCTTGTTGTTTCGTCGACCTTAGGTTTACCGATGGTTTGTTGCTCATGTGCAATGTTGCGTCACGCGCGTCGTAGAATTGTCGAGAGATAGTCGTCTCTCAGTCTTGCGTTCTGTGGTTTAGAATTGATGTCTTGGGTTCCACTTATAATTTGCTTCCACAAGTTTTGGTTTTTGTTGTCTTGTATCGCCGTTATGGATTTACATTCTTATTAGAGCTTGTTCGGCTCGATTGTTGACTCGTGTCATTGTGCTTAGCAGGTGTTTGTCCGTTTTATTAGGTTGTTTTCATGGCACGACCATGGGATTCTGTATGGGAGTCCGGGTCGGCTCGTGACACAAAATATGTTTATCATGACGTTAAATGAACAAAGTTTTATCTACTTCTCCACTTTTAAAGCCACTCTTAAGAAGGTGATTTGTAAGTCTGTCATACCAAAGTCTAGGAGCTTGTTTGAAACCATACAAGGCCTTCTTCAACTTGTACATATGCCTTGGCTTAAAGGAATCTTCAAACCCCTTAGGTTGTTCAACCAACACTTCCTCATCGAGGACACCATTAAAAAAAACACTTTTAACATCCATTTGATGAAGTTTAATTCGTAAGTGTTGATTCTATTTGTAATTAGATTTGCTTATGGTCAATCATTAAATCTTTAGTTCTTTGCCTAAGTGGCTAAATGAGTTGCATACCAGTTAGCGTGGAAACTTAGCTTTTGTAACAATTTTTAGACTTTGTGAGCACAGGGTCACCAGTAGTCATCAGCAGGCCTTCAATGCCTCAACAGCAGACTTCATCGGCAGACATTGCCTGCTTGCATTTTTTAAGATGCTTCAACCAAAAATCTGAAGATGTGGATTCAAGATGTCCAGCTCAACATTTTATCTAGAATTATCTTAACAAATATTTGATATTAATATCTGTCCAAAAGATTTCCACAATTGACTTCTTAAAGTCTCTCTTTATCTGTGTTTTATGGATAAAGAAAAAGACTTTCCTCTTTCGTGATTGCGGCTCAGTGAGTCAAAGTGGTTAAACAGTCTAACACATCATTCTCTGAGGTAACTGCAGATTGTACCAATTCTTGCAGGTCTTAGCTACTTTTGGATGCAGCTGTCTTCTGCAGTACCTGCTTCGTCTCCACTACATGATCAGACCAAATTCAAAGGAGAACTCAGTCCAACAGCTCGCTACATTTAATGCTTCTAACCTAATGTAGTTGTTACTCTTGTTCTTCTCCAACAGTCTCAAGGATTCTCTCTTATAAATGCCATCATTGAAGATGAAGAACTTAATGCTCTGAAACAATTCAACAACTTGCAAGTTCACACTCTCAGTGCATTCAAGAGATCCTTAACAGATCAACGAAGTCCTCAACAATAACAAGAAGGTTGCTCAATCATTATCATTTATTATTTTTAATTGTTGTTTCATTAACTGTTCTTCAACATAATGTATATTATGCTTTCCAGATATTCATAACAACCACCAAACACAAGTCAAATATTGTGTACATGATCCATTAAAGATTTTTGTAATCAAACTATTGGGAAACATAGTGCATATTTCAAATCCAAGATTGACTACTTTGGCGGCGGATGTAGTACTCATTACAGTACGAACCATCTCAAAATCTCTGAGTTATTTACTTCTGGCTTGATTACTTTATTAACAGTTTATATGTTTACTTACCTCCTCTCCTGTTTGTATTAAACTTCGAGATTCACCAAGACTACTGGTAGTACTTACCAACAAACTTAGTCTTCCTCAAACGGTATTTTTACGCTGCTACAACTTTTCCTATAGTTGCATGCATAACCTTTTAGCAAACTATCTCAAAAGTTTTTAAAGTGTAATTAGGCTATTCACCCCCCCCCCCTTCTAGCCTAATATTATGCCATTTAAGACTAACAATTGGTATCAAAGCTTAACTCTTCGAAAACAAGATCCAATGGCACAAACACACAATATGCTACCTACATCAAATGCGAACCATGTCCCTGGATGAAGTCCATTTCGATATATGGAAGGACAAGATTATGCGTCATATGAATTCTATTGATAACAAGTTATGGAGATTCGTAATAGAAGGACGTCATGGTCGAATAAAGCTGAATCTCCTTGCAGAAATTGGAGGTGATCCACCAGAGGTTGAAAAACCTGAAGCTAAATGGACAGAGGACGAAAGAAAGCCAGTGGAGCTGGACAGTAAAGCAATAAACGTTATTACAAGCTCACTGGACACTAGCACTTACCAACAAGTCATCTGATGCTCTTCTACTAAGGAGATGTGGGAAGCTCTTGTTGAATACTTGGAAGGAGACCAAGACACAAGAGGCAATAGAATAAATACATGCATTCAATAGTTTGACTTCTTCAAGAAAAATCCAAAGGAGACCTTGAGATAGGCCTACGACCGCTTCAACAAGGTAATTAATAGTTGATTTTCTCTTGGTAAAATCTATGGCAAAAAGGAAATGAACATGCGATTTCTAGGCTCTCTAGGTAGTTTTTGGCATGTAAAGACTACCGCCATGAAAGAATCTAAGAACTTGAATAACATGACTTTTCGTAGTATGTGCGCAAGTTTGAAGGTTTATGAGCTTGAGGTTAGCGAAGCTCAAGAGCAGGACAAACAATTAAAAACCATGTCCTTACCCGCCATGGTACACGAGGTGTCATAGGTTGATGACAAACCATCTACTTCCACCAGTGAAAATGATTTTCTTTCTGACGAACAATTTGCTATGTTCATAAAACGTTTTCAAAAATTTGCCAAAACAGGTAGGAAGGACACATATTAGCAGCCTTCCAGGAAAACTGTTGAATCTTCATCTAGCAATGAACTTGTGTGTTATAATTGTAAGAAACCCAAACATTTTGCTTCTAAATGTCCAAAACCAAAATTTGAAGCATACCGAAAACGCCCCTTCAAGAAATTTCAAAAACAAAGAGGTATGCTGGCTGAAGACATTAAGGAGAACCAGGTTGCTACCTGGTTTGAGACTGATTAAGAAGAGGATGATGACGATTTTAAGCAAGCTGTAGACACCTCAAATTCGTACCCCTAATTTATAATGTCTTCAAAATATGATTAAATGGACTAACAAATGTTAAGTTTCTGTTAAGTTTCAGGAGGGCCAAAGTGTCAAAAAAGAATCAAAAAGGAAAGGATGAATGATAAAAAAACAGTGGGAAAGTGTAATAAATTTTCAAAGAGAAGCAAGTCGGGGCGCCGCTGATGTGCGCAAAAATGCAACACGGGCAAGATTACCCGGCCGTATCAAGTAATAAAGTTCGTAAGTACGAGTCGATCCCACGAGGAATGCGCGTAATTCTCACTCCAACTAAGTACCGAAATTATGCTAAATAATTATATTTGAGCGAAAAGAAAATGAATTAAAATCTAAACATATAAACAACCTAAGAAAGCAATTAAATATAAACTAAAGCGGATGTGGTTTGGCAACAACAAATCAAGATAAAAATATAGGAATGCATTATTTTTAGTCTAGTCAGTGTTTAATTTAATCCTCTTTTTGCTTTTCATTAACTCAAGTCTTGGTAGTCGGACGCGTTATTTTATTCACTACGAGCTTTCGCTACGTATAGCAAATCTAGTCATCCCTCAACTTTGCTACAGGCTCATATTATCGCAACACATAACATAGGGGAGAAAATAACTGCATGTGTAAACAAGCATCCAAAGACTATCTACGCACGATCTCCTTTCGGTCTCACGCCACGTAAACTACTATTGTGATTTTCGGAATAACAAGAAGGGCTTTCGCTTCGTATCCTATCATTCTAGTGATCATCTAATGGTTCGCTACGCCATTAAAAGCATGAAGAACACACAATAATAACCAAACACATGGGTAATACTTCGCAAAAAGAAACTCTCTATATTTTTCTACAATTCATGTTGGTAGTCGAGACAAATAAAATTGGTTAACTACGGGCTCTCGCATCTTATAGTCAACCCTAACCTCCCTGACCTCGCGAATGGCTAAAGTGGTTCGATCGCGTGTCAAACCTAGTCTCATTATGGCTATCGGTGTGTGTCACAGAACACCAACTATTAAAATGATTGGTTCGAAACATAAAGGTAGCCCTCGCGGATCCTAAATATTTTTAAAATCATTTAATTATTGGTCAGATAATTAAAAGCATTAATTTCACAAAATAATAACCAACATAATTGTGTACTAAATAAAGAGATAAATTAAATTAAAACACTACATTGGACATAGAAAAATAATTACATTCCATAAATATTTTAAGCACAAACCAATTCCACACTTACAAATTTAATCAACCCAATAAACTATAACAATTATCAAAAATAGAGGTACGAAGAATTAAACCGAAGAAATCGCGTTCCGGGGTTGAAATCATTTGTAAATGCATCCTTGACCCTTGATTTGAAGCTCCAAACCTTCAATGGTGATCAAGCATCAGAGATTTGGTGTGAAAATGGTGGAAATGGGGGCTGGTGCCCCATTTAGGGCTAATGCCCGTAAATGGGGGCTTGGTAAATGAAAATGAGGGCTTGCTGGAAGATAAAAGGGAAGCAACAAAGTGAGCAGCCAAGGCAGGGGTAGAATAGGGCAAACAGGGAGGAAATAGGGGCTAAATGGGAAGAAGCAATGAGGCTGGGTCATGTATGGGCAAGGGCTGGACCAAGGAAACAAACGCGGGTCGTTCCAGGGCTGGCGGGTGAGAGAGTGTGAGGTGGAGTGGGCTAAAACGCGGGTTGTTGGGGCAAAAAATGGGTTGGGTGATGGGTAGTCCAGGGGAAAGATGTGGGCCGGCTGTTGGTGAGGGGGCGGCAGATGGTGACAAGTGTCTCCACCGGCTGAGCGACAACGCACAGGGGCTTCTCTGAAAATTGCTCTGGTTTCCTTGCATTTCTGTTTGTTACTCCGGTGCCCCTGAAGTCCTGATTATTAGCGCCGCCTTCCAGCTCACTTCCAGGTCTTCATTTTAGTCCTCAGTTAGCTCTATTTGCCTCTGTTAGCCTGATTTTGCCTTGGATCTCTTGACGGACTTAACGGACGTTGAGCAAATAATTTCCAAATTAACTTTTAAGCCCAGAATTGTCTCGAACTTTGTGCTAAACACCATATAAAAGCTCGATTATGCGTGGAACCCTACATTAAGCACAAAAACACAAATAATAATATTTCCAACGCATAATTAACTCAAAAATAGCACAAAATAAAAGAAAATTCCCAGGAAAATTCGTGAAAATCTTGCGCTCATCAGTCGCACCAACATATCTGGGCATCGCGCCCATTTCTGCTTATGCAACGCCTGTTTTGGTTTAGCCTCCAGCCTTCTCCAGTCTGTTTTCCTTGCAAAGTCTCACCTTTCCAGAGCTAGGTACAAGTCTTCTTGCCCAGCTTTTCTTTCGTTTGTGCCTTAGTCTTCCCCTCTCCCTGCCTATAAAGTATAAATACAAGCCTCCCTCTAACTCCTAACTAATCTCTCTATGTCCCTTTGCCCAACCAAAAACCCATATACTCCCTCTCTCCAAGCCATCCAAAGCAAATGCAACAGTTACGCCGCCCAAATTCAGACGTCAAATACAACAAACGCAGTAGTCATGCCGCCTAAATTAAGACACAACATATAACAAATACAACAGTTACGCCGCCCAAATTCAGACAAGACATACAACAAATACAAGTAGCTACGCTGCCCAAATTCTACAAACTCCCACTGCCTTTGCCCATTATAGGTAAAATGCAACATCCCGCCTATATGACAACAAAAACAACAAAAAGACTTCTTTTCCCGAAAGGACAGGGGAAACACACATAGACTGCCTAAGCCTAGGAGTACCAGGTTCAAACACTCACGCTCCAAGAGGTAAGTTCTGTCCCCGTAGTTATTTATTTTAGTCCATAAATAAAATGTAGATATTTATACTTTACGGGTCTATAAGTATTTTATTATTTGTCTGCATTGTTAAAAGTTTAGTTTATTTTCTGTTTTTAAATGTAAACATAGTTATAATTTCTTACTATTTAATTAATTTCTTTTTTGTTTATACTTTAATGTAAAAAATGGTTATAATTTCTCTCTATTTAATTAGTTTCTTTTCTGTTTACACTTTAATATAAAAATAGTTATAATTTCTTATTGTTTAATTAGTTTCTTTTCTGTTTATACATGTAATGTAAATAAAGTTTTGTTGTTAGCATAGCTATTTTATTCTTAAGATAGCTTATAAAAATGTTGTTACTATTCTCTAATTTTATTATTTTAGTTATACTTTTGCTTTATTTTGTTTAGTAAAATGTAACGTAACTTTTTTTTATTTCTTTTTATTATTATATATATATATATATATATATATATATATATATATATATATATACACGAAACATATTGGCAAACCCATTGTGAAACCGAAAGGGTGAGTTGGGTGCCTAACTCATTCCTAACTCGTAACTTAGCCCCTGGACCCATACATTCTGGAATTTTCAGTTTTTCTATGTTTAACCATAAAATATTGGTGGCGACTTTGTAAATACACTTTTGAGTCCACAACGAGGTCAAGCGTATTTCACGCGCTTAAGTTTTGAAACCACTTGTATTTATACGAGGAAAGTTTGAAACATGGTTCTCACATAAGTCAATATATGTTTAATGGCTCAAGAGACTAGTCCTACCTATGACTCTGAAAATGAAGTCGGATTCTCACCTTCTCCTGTTAAGAAGGTTGAAGATTAATGTGATAACCTCAGTAAGGAAGAATTACTCAACGATGCTCAAGACATGCTTGAAGAATTCAACTCCTTCATAAAAGCCTATGTTAAGCTTGCCAAGAAGTATGAGAAGCTTGCTGTTGAGAAATCTATGCTGGCATCTGAGGAGCAAACCCTCAATAGTTGTCAACAGGAAAGTATCAAGACGAAGGAAGAAAACAAAATTTTGTGTGACAAAGTTGCATGCCTAGTTGAGCACATCAATGGACTGAACGATGAGAAAGATGGCCTACAAAAGACCATCGACTCTTGGAACAGCTCCAAGGAAACCTTTAATGGAATCCTTTCAAGCCAAAAGCCATATGGAGATAAATCAGGCTTAGGCTACAATGATGAACACAACTTTGGAAACTCTTCTGACCCACAGGAAGTTGGAACTTCCAAGACTTCTGATGATCTTTCGATCCCACAGTATACATTTAGAAACAAAGGAAGACAAGGACTTGGCTACGCCAGCATCCCTTATGTCTATCCTAAAGTTCACACATGAAAGGACAAGCAAACTACTTCCACTGAAAAGCTTGCTAAAGGTGCAACAGAGAACCTTACGTCTCCTACCAGCAGCTCTGTTAACACAAAGTCTGCTGACACTAGACAAAGGAAAACTCTGTTGACTCTAATCAAGTTTGTCAAAGAAAAAATGTTTGCCTCCAAACTTATTAATCGTAAGCTTAAAGAAATCATGTCTGAAACTCCTAGGCCTCTTAACAACAAACATGCTAAGGTAAGGTCTACTGTTAATAGATCTAGGAACATTCAACAGAATACTCCTAAGCCTACAATCAACAAGTCTGTTGAACCAAAGAATGATGCTATGAAGAAAGAAGATCATAAGCATTCTTCAGCAAAAGTTGTTCAAAGTTTTCCATGGAACTTTCACTTTTGCCATTCTTGCAATTGTTTAGGCCGTCTGGTCCATGAATTCCTGCTGAGGTTTACTCCAAAATTTGAGAGACCAAGTTCTCTCAAGGTTAGGCATGTATGGATCCCAAAAGGTTGCTAAGCATCTGGACCCAAAAAGAAAATAAAGTGGACCAACTCTCTTGACCTTTTCAAGTTTGCTTCATGGCTAAAAATACAGAAGGAAAGGATCTAGGGTACCTCGACAGTGGTTGTTCAAGGCACATGACGGGTGACAGAAGTCTACTTTCCAACATCTCTGAAGCAAAAGGTCCAACAGTGATCTTCGGCGACAATGCAAGAGATTGGGTATGGCTCAATCTTTAGAGGAAATCTTACCATCAACAAGGTTTCTCTAGTGACTGGCTTAAAGCACAACCTTCTGAGCATATCCCAATTATGTGACAAAGGTCTCATCTGTCAATTCTCCTCTAAACAATGCCTCATCAAAGACAGTGAATCTTGCTTTATTTTGTTGACTGGGAATAGACAAGGAAATGTCTATGTCGTGGACTTAGATGCATTCGGAAGATCCTCAAGCCTTTGCCTAGTTGCTACCAATATTCGTGACAACAGCTGGCTCTGACACAAACGTCTCAGTCACCTCAACTTCAAGTACCTCTCAAAGCTTTCTAACGAAGGGCTTGTCAAAGGTCTACCTAAGGTATTTGCTGACCACGACAGAAGTTGTAAAGCTTGTCAAATGGGAAAGCTCTCCAAGTCTTCCTTCAAAAGCAAGTCTGTTATGTCAACTACCAAACCTCTTCAACTTCTGCACATGGATCTCTTCGGGCAAATAAATGCTGTCAATATTTCTGAAGACAATGTGTAGTCTGTCAGATTTTCTTGTGTTCGTGTCATGTGGCGAGAACATCCACTATCAAAGTACCAAATACATGTGACATGAGATTTCAAAGATGTGAATGTAACATGACAATTTATATCATTTTTAGACACCCACACACGTTTGAAAATATTCTACATATGATGTTCTAACTGTTTCGGTGAATGATGTTCCTGATGAGTTACCTGATGAGGCTTTTGATGTTGCTTCATATGATACCTCATCTAATTTGAACAACAAACTGTTTTTCATTCCCAACAGATTTTTTTTGCACGAACAGTCCTTCTTTTGTAACAAAATGGCTTGATATGACTTGTTTCATGACAGTAGTGATATACATACCTCCTCTTCCTTGGTTTGGAATGCTTCACAAACCCATCCTTTTGTTTTGGAGAAGAACCCAAAGAAGATTCCCCCCTTCTTTGACAAACACAATGGGTTTAAAGCCTAACCCAGTAGTGTCTTCTTGACCTACCCCTAAAGCTTCATCAAGCTTGGACTTACCTGTGTTCCATTTTTTCATTGTCCCGTTCGCTTTGTCAAGTGCGCCTTTAAGAAGTTCAATCTCAAGATCCTTCTTGGTAAGGATGGACTCCTTTCTTTCCATGGATTCTTTGTATTCATTGATCTTACTGAACAAGAAACGAATCTGATTATCCATTTCTTTCATCTGAGTACAACGTTTTTACCAATCAACGCACAAAGTCTTGTACTCTTCAACAAAATCCAAATTTTCACAATTTGATTCATGATGATGTGGATCTTCAGTGTCATCAACTACAGAGTTGAAACACCACAAGTCCACCAAGCTATCCTCTTAGGAGGCAACTGATGAAACAACCGAAAATGCTCCCGAAGATGCATCCTTGACAGCCTCATCCATAAATGGCTGTTTAGATTTTGTAGAAAATATGATCAGATCTCTTACATATTCTTATCCTTCACTATTACTGATAGTGGATATGAAACTCAAACCATTTTTACGCAAGGTGTTAACACATTGATTAGCATAATGGTCATAACTTGAACATGCGTGACATTGAGCATAATCAAGATTTTTACCTAAGGGTTGAGAAGAAGATCTAAAAGATTTGGATCCAAAGAAATCTTGAGGTTTTCTTGAGTTGTCCTTTTGAAAGTTTTTGTTTGATTCAACACTAAAAGGATTAGTGAAACTCAAGTCATTTTTATTTTGACTTTTGTTTATAAGAAAATTGTTGAATCTTTTTGAAATTAAGGCAATGGAATCTTTTCCAAGATCAGAACTATCAATGTCCTTGGACAACTCAAGAAGCTCATTAGAACAATCAGACAAAACAGGCAAAGCCACATCTTTACCAACACTAGAACCAACAATGTTTTTCCCTTTGATTTTGTTCTGTTAAGCAAGATTAAGCTCAAAAGTTTGAAGAATTCCTGCAAGCTTCTCTAATGACAATGAATCAATGTCATGGATTTCTTCAATGACAGATATTTTAATATTAAAACGGTCGGGAAGAGAACACATCATTTTACTAACAAGTCTAGGATTGGAAATTGAATCTCCCAAGCTTATAGACTCATTAGAAATATCAATTAACTTTTCATGATAGGACCTGATGTCCCCATTTTCTTTCATTTTCAAAATTTCAAATCTAGTGTTTAAAAGCCTTAATATTGTACGACGCACACTATCAGTACCTTCACAAATTTCTTGAATAAGTTCCCAACCTTCTTTGGCAGACTGACAATTAGCCTCCTTTTTTGCCATGTTAGCATCCAAAGATCCAAGGATAACATAGTGTGCTTTGGAATTAAAATTAGATGAAGTTATTTCATCGCAGTCCAATCTTTTTCATGAGTATACTTAAAATCACCATCAGGGTCGATTATTCTAAGAGGCATCCATCCCATAAGTACAGAGAGCCATGCTCTTTCATCAATTGATTTGATGTAGACGCGCATCATTACTTTCCAAAGAGAGTAATTTGTAGTTGTAAGAGTAGGAGGATGGGGAGTATCATTATTATGCAAATCCATCATGGCTACTACATGACCAGCACTGATGCGGGCAGTCTCGCAGTTGATTATCTCGACCGTTTGGACCGGACGTGCGGAAAAGAGCATAACTTTTGACCGGGTGGAGTTACGGGGCCCGCCATATATCAAATCGAAGCTCTCGAAAACATGAATAAAATTAACCGAGTAAAACTCGATTATGAGAACTTTTTAAGGCCAAAAAATGTCGTTTAGATAGTGTTACGGGCCATTGAAGCTTTTTTATTAGTTTCGGGTTTTTTCTGTAATTTTAACTATTTATTGCTTTTAGAGTTTTGTCATATATAAACACTTTTAGGGTTGTTTGAGAGACAGTTTTTGCCGTTTTATGAACAAGTTGTTTTTTCCCCAATTCCGGTATTCATTGAATCAACAAGAATTGATGCCTAGATCGTGGTAGGTTTGTAAACCTCAACAGGATTTGGAAGATCAACGTTGGAAGTCGTGTGCGATCTCAACAACTTGATATTTATCAGTTACTTTTAGTTACCTTCCGCTACATCAGTTGGTATCAGAGCCGAATCTTCCTTTTCATCATGGTCGGCAGATGTAACACGTGGCATCAACGTGTGGAAGAAATCTATGAGTGTGCTGATGAGGCTCAACTGGAACAACGGATTGGACAAATGGTGGATGCGAAGATGGAGCAGATGATGATGGTTTTAACCGAGAGGATGGCAGAGATGATGGGAAACCTGAATAGGAGGGGAACGCCGGAACAGCAAAATCAAAATGGGCAGGAAGATTGGGTAGAAGACGGCACAGATGGGGAGGACGATGGTGGGGAGTTCTACGAGGGCAATCCACAGGTCCGTCGTAGGAGACCACGAGCCCCAATCGCAGAAGATATGAGGCGATAGGAGATGGGTATGCGCACTAAAATACCTGAGTTTCACGGCAGCCTTCAAGCGAACGAATTCCTTGATTGGTTAGAAACTACGGAGGAGATTCTAGAGTTTAAACTCGTGCCGGAGAATAGATGTGTGGCTCTTGTCGCAACTAGGCTGTGGGGACGGGCGACGGCATGGTGGCAACAATTAAAAACAACACGCACCAGACTCGGTAAGTCAAAAATTACAAATTGGGAAAAGATGAAGAAGCACCTGCGTGCTGCGTTTTTGCCACATAATTACCAACGGATCTTGTATCGGCCGCGTAACTTGAGGGATCCAAGTCGTGGATGACTATACCAATCGATTTTTTTCAATTGTCAGCTAGGAATGATGTTCAGAAAGTAAGAGCAATTGGTGGCACGATACATTGGAGGGTCAAGGCTCGGATTCAGATACTCTTAACATGCTAGAGCCCTAATGCTCGGCCAAGGCGCATCGAGGCTTTGGTGATTGAAAAATAGGCGCGGCGTGTGAATTTTGGCGGGGGAAATACAAATGGAAATACCACCAACGTTAATAGCAGTAGCGGTGGCGGAACTGGGCGTGTTGTCGGTAGTCAGTCTGACAGAGGGGCAAGTAGCAATACTATGAAGTGTTTTGCATGCGGGGAAATAGGGCGTAGGCAATCAGAGTGCAAAAAAATGGGCAAAAGAGCATTATTTGCTGAAGTCGAGGAAGAGCAGGAAGACAACGATGTCGTAATCACAGACAACCCAATATTTGATGCACCTCAGGAAGATGAAGAGATTGTCGCAGGTGACGTAGGGGTCGCATTAGAAGTGCGGAGGTCGTACTTGACGCCTAGGGGAAGTTCTGAAGATGACTGGTTGCGTAGCAATATTTTCCAGTCAACGTGCACCATTCTGGGCAAAGTCTGTCGTTTCGTGATTGACTCGGGTAGCTGCGAGAACATAGTTTCATGGGAAGCAGTGCAGAAACTAAATATGAAGACAGAAAAACACCCCAAACCCTACAAGCTAGCTTGAATCAAGAAAGGAGGAGAGGTAACTGTTTCTGAACGCGCCTTTGTTTCTTTTTCGATTGGATCAAAATATAGGGATGATGTATGGTATGATGTAGTAGCTATGGATGCATGTCATTTGTTGTTGGGACGACCTTGGCAATTTGATAAGAGGGTAGTTCATGACTGGATGGGCAAATACTTATAGCTTTCAGAATAGACGGGACCAAAATTACACTCGCACTCCAAGCAGTTTGGTAGAGGACGGAAACCCGCTTCGGCCTACATTTACGAGTAAGAGCTTGTTGTCACTAGCCCGCCTTAATGAAGAGTTATGTGAAGTGAGACTAAGATTTGTGTTGTTTGGAAAGAAGCGGCTGATCCGATACCAACTCGAGCAAGGTGGTCCGCTGCACAGCGGAATTCTCTAGTGTCTTCCCGTGCATGATCACCGAGGGACTCCTACCCCTCCGCCGACATAAGACCATATAGGCCCGGTTCCCTGAGCGGCACTACCTAATAAGCCTCACTATGTAATGAGCCCTAGCTGAGCATGAAGAGTTACTGAGACAAAGTAGGAGTTGTTGGCACTAAGAAGGTGACATTGGTGAGTATGAGTCCAAGGTTTGCGCATGCCGCTTTGTTGACGCTTAAAAAAAGATAGACTTGGCATATGTGTGTGGACGTAGGTCATCAACAAGATTACCGTCAGTGCACCGATTCCCGATTCGAGGTCGATGACTTACTAGATCGATCAATCCGGCTATTATCTTTACAAAACTAGATTTGAAGAAATGGGTGTCGATTCTTATGTTAGATTTATATCTCGCCATTCATTATCCTAGTTTTATACTTCAAGCACCTGGGCCGCATATCGAC
>JABEVN020002952.1:0-19816 GCA_013146195.2 Codonopsis lanceolata
TTTTTAAGCGCTTAAGCTCACCGATTATCTGGAGTGCGGTTGATCGAGCATATGAGGTAGAGCAAGACATTGAGGAACACCGAGTCAAGAATAATGCTAGTAGTGCACGGCAGACTACTCAGAACAGTAATCAGGGAAACAATTCGGGTAACAGAAGAGGATATCAAGGGAACCGTGATAGGAGAAGTGGAGGCCAAGTTAGGCCACAGTCGGGGAAGCAAGGTAACAATACTTCTTCATCTAAGGGGCAACAAGGACAGCGTAGTGGGAGTATGACTTGCAGTTATTGTCAGAAGCTAGGACACACAGTCGATTGGTGTTGGGCGAAGCTTGGAAAGTGTACTCTTTGTGGAGATGGTACTCATTTTAGGAAGGAGTGCCCGAAAGCTGGGGCAACTCAACCTGGGAATGTGGCTCAGCTGGAGCCAAGAGAAGTGTAGATGGGAAACCCAAGGTTCAAGGCCGGGTGTTTGCGCTTGATCAGCGCGAGGTTCAGGGGTCTACGGCCGTGATAGGAGGTACTCTTTCTATATTCGATCATAAGGCTCGAGTTCTCATAGATCCAGGGTCTTCGCATTCTTATGTTGCTTCGCACTTTATTGAGAATCTTTGCGTATTGCCTCAATCCTTGCCATATTTGCTTGAAGTGTCTACCCCGCTCGGGGAATATATGCTCGCGTCTGAAGTATTTAAATCTTGTGATGTTTTGGTGGGTGACCACACTTTGCATGCGGACTTGGTAGTTCTCCCTATACGTGATTTTGATGTGATTCTTGGCATGGACTGGTTATGTGCTTATCATGCTATAGTTGACTGCCATAGAAAGAGGGTTACTTTTTATATGCCGGGTGTGCCTGAGTTTACTTTTGTGGGTGATCATGCTTCGAGTGACGTGCATTTTATTTCTGCGCTAAGGGCTAGAAAATTACTGTCTCAAGGGTGTACGGGTTATCTTGCTTGCGTAGTTGATAAGAGGAAGTCTTCGCCTAACTTAGAAGAGGTCCCGGTAGTGTGTGAATTTCCCGACGTGTTTTCTACCGATCATGCTATGCCACCCGAGAGAACTAGAATTCTCAGATGAGCTTATTCCGGGACTTCACCGATTTCTAAGGCAACAGATAGGATGGCACCCATGAGCTTAGGGAGTTGAAAACCCGCTGCAAGAACTCCTAGAGATTGGTTTTTTAAACCAAGTGTGTGTCGCCTTAGGGGCGCACCGGTCTTATTTGTGAGGAAGAAAGATGGGAGTTTGCGGTTATGTATAGATTACCGAGAATTGAATAAGGTGACTGTTAAGAATAAGTATCCTCTACCCCACATCGATGATCTTTTTGACCAGTTGCAAGGGTCTATTGTCTACTCTAAGCTTGATTTGAGATGGGGTTACTACCAATTGAAGGTTAGAGAAGAAGACATTCCGAAGACGGCTTTTCGCACTAGATATGGGCATTTTGAATTTGTAGTGATGCCGTTGTTGACTGAATCGCGCCAAATGTGTTTATGGATTTGATGAACCGTGTTTTTCACAGGTTATCTTGATTGCTTCGTTGTAGTCTTCATTGATGATATCTTAGTGTATTCGAAATCTGAGGAGCAGCATGAGAAACACTTGAGGGTTGTGTTGTCTATTCTTCGAGAGAAGCAGCTTTACGCCAAGTTTAGCAAATGTGCCTTTTGGCTCGAGGAAGTATCTTTCTTAGGGCATATCGCTTCTAGCCCGGATAGCCGTTGATCCTTCTAAGATTGAAGCGGTGATGAATTGGAAGAGGCCTAGTTCAGTTACCGAGGTTCGGAGTTTCTTGGGGTTAGCGGGTTATTACCGGAGGTTTATTGAGGGTTTTTCTAGGATTGTGACTCCTATGACGAGATTGACGCAGAAGAATGTGCCGTTTGTTTGGAGCGAGAAATGTGAGTCTAGTTTCCAAGAGCTTAAGAATCGGTTGACATCGGCACCTATTTTGGCTTTGCCTAGTGGAGGAGATAACTTGAGTGATCTATAGTGATGCTTCTAAGGAAGGTTTGGGTTGTGTTTTGATGCGGAATGGAAGGGTGATCGCCATGCATCGAGGAAGTTATCTATTCATGAACGTAATTACCCGACACACGATATGGAGTTGGCTGCGATTATTTTCGCGTTGCATAAATGGAAACATTACTTGTATGGGTCTAAGTTTGAGATCTTCACCGACCATAAGAGTTTGAAATACTTGTTTTCTCAAAAAGAATTGAACATGAGACAACGAAGGTGGATGGAAAAGTTAAAGGACCACGATTGTACTATCTTGTATCATCCGGGGAAGGCAAATGTGGTAGCGGATGCCTTGAGTAGGAAAGTTCATATGTCGTGTATGATGGTTAAGGAGTGGAAGATGTTAGAGGATTTGCGAGATTGGAGTCCTAGTGTTCATGAAAGAGGTGTGATTTTTGCGAATGTTCCTAGGTACTCCTTTGCTTTTTATTTGGGAAAATTAGAGAAGAGCAAGGGAATGATCCCGAGTTGAAGAAAATTATTGATGGGTTGGTGAGAATGTATCGCCGACTTCAGTGGTTAATAGCGAGGGTACTTTGACCTTTCGAGGTAGGATTTGTGTTCCTTGTAATACGGAATTGAAGAGGTTGGTTCTTGATGAGGCTCATAAGACGAAGTATACCATTCACCCGGGGAGCACGAAGATGTACTTAGATTTGAAAAGACAGTTTTGGTGGAAGGGTATGAAGAGAGAAATTGCGGAGTATGTGTCGAAATGTTTGACTTGTCAGCAGGTTAAGGCTGAGCATCAGAGACCTGCGGGATTTCTACAACCACTGGAGATTCCTGAGTGGAAATGGGAGTTCATTACTATGGATTTTGTGACAGGGATTACCACGCACGCGAGAGGGTTCAATGCAGTTTGGGTTATAGTCGACCAGATTGACTAAGTCTGCACACTTCATTCGATAGCTATCACTTATTCGTTGACTCGCTTGGCGCTTTGTACATCCGGGAGATCGTGAGACTTCATGGCGCACCAGTATTGTGTCCGATAGAGATCCGAGGTTCACGTCAAGATTTTGGAAGTCGTTGCAGAAGCTTTGGGGACCAGATTAGACTTCATGCATTTTTCATCCACAAACGGATGGTCACCGAGCGATTGATTCAGATTTTGGAGGATATGCCGCGAGCTTGTGCCGTGGATTTCAAGGGAAGCCGATTCTCACTTACCTTTAGCCGAGTTTATGCGATAATAACTACCAGTCGAGTATCAAGATGGCGCCGTATGAAGCTTTGTATGGGCGTAAGTGTAGATCACCAATTTGTTGGGATGAAGTTGGAGAGGCGAAACTTTGGGGTTCCGAATTAGTGCAACAGTCGGTTGAGAGCGTGAAGTCGATTAGAGATCGTTTGCGCACCGCTCAAAGTCGACAAAAGAGTTATGCGGACAATCGAAGACGGGATCTTGAATTCCAAGTGGGTGATTACGTGTTCTTGAAGATAACACCAAGGAGAGGTACTAAGAGGTTCGGCAAGAAAGGGAAGCTTACACCGAGATACATTGGTCCATTTGAGGTTCTTGAGAGAGTTGGGACCTTAGCGTATCGAATAGCATTGCCACCTTCACTTTCGGAGACTCATAACGTATTCCATGTTTCCATGTTGCGAAAGTATTTGAAGGATGAGTCCCATGTACTTGAGTATGAAGAGATCACGTTTGAGCCGGATATGTCATACGTTGAAAAGCCCGTGAAGATTTTGGATACCAAAGAGCAAGTTCTACGAACCAAGAGAATTCCCTTAGTCAAAGTTCTTTGGAGGAACCACAACATTGAAGAAGCGACTTGGGAAACGGAAGCGGAGATGCGCGAGAAGCATCCACATTTATTCGACGAACTTGGTAAGAATTTAGGGACTAAATTCCTAAAGGAGGGGAGAGTGTAACGCCCCATAATCTTGCATGTGCATTCTATGCTTGTCTTTATACTTTCTTGGTTGATTGTGAGCATGTTTACTTTATATATAAATGTTTTAGAATCATTCATAAGTCATTCTAGAAGTCCATAACATGTTTAGAATCATATAAACTTGTTTGTTGAATCGCCGGTTTGATCGCGTTGAATTTGGCCTTAGCGATTCCTCTCGTTGCTCGTATTTGCTTCTATTTCGGCGCAAAGTGTTCGTTGAGTTCTTGGCTTTCTATTCAGGTCCTAATCATGTTGAAACAAACCTTTTTCATGCCCAAGATATCCTAGTTTGATTGATGTTTGATTTGAGTTTAATCCGTTGTTCATTCGTCGCGTAGTTTGAGCCTTGTTCTATCTTGTTTCGGGGGTTGTTCGGGTGCGTTTCCGACTTGTTTTGAGTAGGGTTAGACCTTAGAATGGTTGCCCAAAAGTTTGGGACCATTTAGATCAAGTTTAGATCAAGTTTTAGAGGTTCTGGAGCCGAGGCGGCCGCATGGGAGCTGGTGAGGCGCCCGCCTCAAATGCAGGGAGCAATTGGAGAGTGGTCTGAACTTGGGGGAGGCCTCAGTAGTTGAGGCGGCCGCATGGCCTTGGGTGAGGCGCCCGCCTCACCTGCTGTGCTGTTACGGGATGATTTTCTCCTGTTTTGAAATTGGACGACTTGTACACTTCAAACCCTTATCTAAACCTATCCTAAACCTCCCTAACCCTTCCTACTTAAGTCCTAACATCCCTAACTAAATTTTAATGATGGATTAAGATCACCTTAGTGACCAATTAAGCCACAAATCAGATTAGAAAAGGGACCACAAGTTGTTGACACTTGTCCCACTCAAAATCTAGACAAATATAAACCACATTTCAGATTTTTGACTCTCATTCTCACCCTCCCTCTTCCAAAAACGAATTTTCATCTTCTCTCTAGTTCTTCCATGGTTGCTTGAGGTCTTCATCTTCATCTTCAATCATCCATTCATCCTTTGCCCAAGAGCCCTTCATTAAAGTTGTAGAGCTCAAGAAGAGGAGCATTTCCATCCGATTGGTTTCTTCCATTTCTTTCTTTGGTGTATAACTTGTAAGTTACCTTCTTCTTCTTCTTCTTTTAGTTCTCATTGACCCTAAGGAAACAAAGCCTATGGTGGTTGAGGTCAATGAGGGCACATGTATGCTTCCTATGCTATCTTCTTGTATGTTGAGATTTTGAGCTTGTTAGGAGCATGTATAGGTTGAATTCTTGCTTGTGAAAGTCTATGTTATTCTTTCATCTTGTTTATTTAAGATTTTAAACATGTTAGAAACATGTATATTATTTGTTGTTGGAAGTTTGTTCATATGAGAATGCCTAAATGGAGCCTACATTATGTGTTGTTATGTTGTATGTGTTCTATCCTATGAAATGAACTCTATGTTGAACATGAAACACTTTGCATTGCCTTGGTGAATTTAATACCTTGTTGAACCTAGAAATGACCTAGGTTGGGTTATGAAGCACATAGCTTCAATTTCTCCAAATTTGGGAATTTAGAGCAAAGACTCATCGGAGTCGATTCTAGGGAAGATTTGAACTTGATAAACCCTAATTTCAATCCCTACGAAGTTTGGACAACGTTTGGTCAAGTTTACTCAATGTTTAAGTTGAGTTTATTTATGTGCATTTGAACCCGTTATGATTATTTGGTTATGAGCAATTGATTGCCTTGACTTGGTTTATTGTAGAGAATTATACCCTACTTGGTCGGTCGAGTTCGCTCTTGTCGAATTCGATCATTATTTGGTCTTACTGAGTAAACATCTACTTGAGCATTGCATTAAGTCCAGCTGGCACTATTTGGTTTGATTTTTATGTCAAGGTAGGACGATGTATAGCCTCCACGAATTGAGAGATTCGTGCTCGCTATGGATCGCCGTACCTAGGACCTCACACACCCCTCCATTGTAGGCCAATGGGAAGTAGCCCCTTTGCCGTAACAATAAGTGCGTCACTGGCTGCTATTAGCCGGCGGAGTTCGGTATATCGATGCAAGTCACGAGCATCGTAGTCACGATATTGGGTTAACAAACTATTTTGCAGGAGCTACGAAGCGGCCGTGCCTAAATCATATCCTACTTGTATGATTTATTTCCTTGCACTTACGTGAATAATGTGCTAAGTGCTATATGATGAACGTGAACAATAATTGTGGTAAATGCCATGTTATAACATGATCATGCATTTTAGTAACTTGCTAAGTCTTTCGACTTACCCTATTTGTTTGCCTTGTCTTTCCTTAGATCCGAGCCGAGGAGACGGTCCACGTTAGACCCGCTTATTCCGTTCGGTTGTTGTATTCGCAAGGTTGATCTTTTGGACTTCTATTAGTTAATCTTTTATTTTGGAAAGGACGTTGGGAAGCAAGTCATGTAGACTTGGCTTGGGGTTTTGTTGTTGATGTAACTTAACCACTTAATACTTGTAATCTTTTGGTATGCCGACTTGTATGTCGAGCCTGTTTATATGTGTATGGTTCACTATGGTTTTCTTCCGCTAAAGCTCGTTTAAATTGTTGTTGTTGTTGTTGTCTCCGGCATGTTGTGGCCGTTGAGGTTATTATAAGCATGTGTTAATAATTGTAGGAGTAGTTGTTGGGTTCCGGCTGTAACGTCGCCGAAGACTTGTTTAATTTAAGTTGTTTTTCCGGCCAAGTGTAGCCGAGTTGTTGTTTGTATGCGATGTTGCGCCACATGAAATTTTATGATCCTACTATGCATGCTTGTGTTATTGATTATTTGGACGGCACGACTCGGGATCTCGCATTGGGGTCCGGGTCGGGCCGTCACATATCTGGTCTCGGAATTATATTTAATATACAGAGTTGTGAAGGTTATATAAAAAATAATTTCAAGTGTTAAAATAATTGGTCAAACTTTTTTTGGATAGATACGTGAAGTTTTTCAAATTCAAAATGGGAGTTAGTTGTGGGAGTTACTTATAGGAGTTATGGATAACTTGTATTAACTTCTCGTAACGTCCAAGTGGAAGTTGTAACTTCCTTCCAACATCTACTGCTACAACATACAGATAAGAGATTGATTTTTTTTTTGGAGATATAAAAGTCAGTCCTTTGGTTGTCTTGATTCTTCAATTTTATTCTGCAGAATAGTTGTAGAAACTATTTTTTATAAGTTCCAACTTAAAACATCCTTGTAAAATTACTTTGTAAGCAACACAAGTAATTTGTCAACTTCTTGTATCTCACAAGTTTTAATCCACATATCCCAGATGCAATTTATGGAGATTAAAAATTGTAGGAAAGAGTTTAATTACTACAAGCCTGAAGTGTTGATCGATTCATATACATTCCCTTGTTCTATATTCCTTCGTCACCATATTTTTCCTAGCATTTTATTGAGCATGACATTGGTGCTGAAATCTAGCTTTGCTTAAGGGGTGTGGGGAATAATGTTTGATTGTCTACATTGAGTTTTCTGGAATTTCCGAAGTGGTGAGGATAAACCTAAGCTGCCCTTGGTTTTCTGAAAAGCATATAAAAGAGTTCTTTTGGAAAGCTAGTCGAATGGCAGAGGTATAAGACATTGGTTATTCATTCACTATAATAAAAAATGACTAATTCTTTTCCTCAGTTTTGAAATGAGATCGAGGATTGTGAAATCTGGTAGAGAGATGGAGGGTGATAGAATATAAATACATAACTTATCAAATGTATACCACATCATCTTCGAGAGGGAAACTTGAAAGCGACGTTTATATAAAACACAAGGCCTAAATATGAATTAAGAATACCTTTCTCGGCCTTTTGGCTAAGATCAAGTGTAGTATCTGTTCTTATCAGTTTAATATCTGATATGTGGGCTATTAGTTCACATGATATTAATCTTATTTCTTGAGGGGGAAGACCCATCACAATAGCTTGCTATTGGGGTCTTCACGAGTCACCCATGCCTTACGCATTGCTACAAGGGCTTGGCTCACCCCACTAATGTTTTATATTTGCAATTTGTCTTGTTGATAACTTAAGCAACTTAGCTTCCTCTATGTTGGCTTCCCAAAGAATTTACTAAAGAAGGCAGTGATATATCCTTAATGCATTTTTTTCATCTTATATTTCTCTTTCGATTTTGCAATATTTTTAACTGTGTATTCATTGTCTTAATGTATGTTTCACTATTCATGTGCATAATTTTCTCCAAACCAAACCTATTTATTCTTGTCTTAGTGGTTTGTTTCACTCTTTACGAGTGTGATTTTCCCCAACACCAAAAAGTCTACATAACAAAAAATGAGCTCATCAACCTATTCATAGGACTAATAAGCTAATCATCAAGATAGAAAAAAAGTATACATAACAAAAATAAGCGTCAAATGAGCTCATCAACCTATTCATATGACTAATGAGTTGACCACCAAAATAGAAATTGTAACTCCTCATACAGTTTGAACCTCAAACTACACGAAAGCACGATACAACGAATCATATTTAGTATCTCATTATTATAGATCAAGTTATTTTACTGATCGAATTCACTACCACTGTCATGAGATGCTTTCAATGGCATTGCAACTGGCTCTTTGTTTAATTTATTGTGTGCCGCCCTTAGTATGGGGTTTGGTAGATCAGATACGATTAGAAATTTGAAGTTCTCATTTGGAAAGGAGACAAAAGAATTTTTAAAGAAAGTTGTTAATTGACCTACAATAAGTATATTTGCCATAAAAATTAGCATACGAAGAACACTACACCATCAACATACATGTTATAAGTTAAGCAGTAGTATGTCGCTCATATGATTATAGGAACACTAATCTTGGATCCAACTAGATGCCATTTTTTTGTTTTGTCCAAGTGCGTAGTGAATACAAGCACTACACTCCAGGCTCGGTTGATCCACCAAACAATCCAACCTCCTCAACTCCATTTATTATTGTGACATGGTGATAGGTGATATAAAGGCAACAAGCCGTGCATTAAAGGAAACAACATTACATTACTAGTTCACATCTACAAGCAGCGTGAAGAGATAGAGTCAACTGATGGCTATAACACTTTCTTCTCTGGTCTCATATCCCTTCTTCAGTCCCTAATCTCATCACAAATCCTCCATTTTTTTCGAATTACCCTCTTTCTATCCTCCCCAAGTGTTTTCGCTCCACTCATAGCCTTGCTACCTTTTTGTTGCTTTGATTTTTTTCCTTTTATTGATCTTTCAATGATTTGTGATGTGTATCAACTTAATGATTCTGACTTGGCCAGTTCCATAATGATAGGATTTGAGTAGAAGGATTACGTGGTGCATTCTAGCATGTAATATATAGTTCTTACGGGGTTTAAAAATTCCTTATATGGTCAATAGTGAGAATCACAGTTAATTTGGAATTACTAAATTACAATAAATTTGGTTTGTAAGAGGGGTTAGTTTCCTAAATAAACTCTGCCTTGATGGAGAGTTGAGATTAAAACTATAATAGGAATTTGGTCCTCTGTTTGCCTATAAAAAAGTTGTAATACCCATCATATTCATATATCACATTAAATCAACTCATTAGGGTTTTAGGCCAAAAGGGAGAAACCATATTCCGTCTATGCTTCTCTATTATACTGTAGATTTCTGATCAAGAGCCAATCACTTGAAGCAACATGTCTTCATCAGATATTTTTAATTAAGAGTATTTTGTATTCTATTATGACTATTATGAAGTTCAAGATCTAGGGTTTAAGATTACTAAATTACATAGCCTCTATGGCTTAACGGGTGAAGGA
The DNA here is from genome assembly GCA_013146195.2 of Codonopsis lanceolata. Taxonomy (NCBI): domain Eukaryota; kingdom Viridiplantae; phylum Streptophyta; class Magnoliopsida; order Asterales; family Campanulaceae; genus Codonopsis; species Codonopsis lanceolata. The sequence goes on from JABEVN020002952.1 coordinate 9,696, forward strand.
AATGTCTGATTGTCAGCTAATGTACTGCATATCCTGATGGGACGAAGGACCTTAAAAACTGTTCCATGATACATTGACTGTTCTTTTACAATACTCAAAACTTGTTACATTCAATGTTGCTCCAGACAATAACAAGGTCAAATTTCCACTTATTTATCAAAAAATTATTTTCTATTGCTCATGAAGATATTTTACATGCAATTTCTCTCATGAAAATCAAGATTTTAAGAAAATTAATTTGTCTTTCAACTTTCAATCTTTAAAAACTATCACGGTTTGGTTCAATATTTTGTTTCATCAGGGCTGCAAACAATTTATAATCAAGTGATGGGAGGGGAGAAAAAGCACATCATTGCTAAATTAAAAATTGAACCCACATCAACTACAATAAGAAGTAGCTTACTTGATATCTTCACTGTATGGGGATTTTTGTCACTGAGCTCAGTAACGTGGGCTTGTAACCCGAGTGGGGGTATTAATGTGATGGAACATTACGTCAATCCAATGGATATGTTTTGGGCTGTCTATGTTCTGGCCTGCCCGCTCCGAGCAAAGAGTGTGTCATGCGGTCCAGGAAAAAGCTTGGACCTTGTGGATCATAGTGTGGAGGGCACTGCGTCAGGTTGGTTTATGTGAAAGCAGTGATTACCTCCTCCTCCTCCTTCTCCTCCTTGCAATGGAAGGATCACTGACCGGTGCTACTCGGTAATAATGTCCAATGGCTTCTCCCTAATTGAACCATCATATAAAGGCAAAAAAATTAAATTAATATATACATATATATATATATATAATCTTTTTGTCTTTATATTTTCATTTAGTTGGACAAAAATACCCCTCATAAATCTCTCTATTAGTCGACATTAACACTTCTGTTACGAAATTGGATGAGAGGTTAACGGTATGGACGACAATGTACCAACTTTTATAGTACATTGGTCAATTTGAGAGTTATGAAATATGGTTGGTCAAATCGGGTAGTTGGCAATAGTACACAAAAAGATAACTTTCCCTTCAAAATATGGTAAAAGAAAAAACAGAAAGGGAAATGACGCCAATTTATAACTGTCTCCAGTGTTGTGCTTTCTCTCTCCTACTACTTGGCCTCAGAGTTAGGCAATTAGCAAGCTTGAGGAAACATAAAATTGAACCATCATAGAGACGTTTAGATGCTTGTAAGTTGAGATAATGAATCTTATACAGGATTTTAAGGTGAAACCAATCTCGAATATTAAATTTTGCCAGAGAAATTTCATGTTGTTTGTTTTTCTGAGCACTAGAAAGCACAGGGAAAATGTTATAAGGAACAAAATCAAGTGGCAGACAAACTAGCGGCTTTTACACACTCGCCGGCCTATCGCTTTTGGAGGTACACGACCACCTTCCACGTGATGTTCGCAAGGTTATCCAGCTTGACATTCTTGGAATTTATGGTTGTCGAAGTAGTTAGTTTCTTTTTTCCCAGATTAAAAAATAAAGAAAAAGCACAAGGGAAATGAGCTAGATTTCACCTCTTGATTATGCAAGTAAAACTAGTAAGATTTGAGTTGTGTAAAAAAGAACAATTAATTGAAGAAGGCAAAGGGTTGCAGAATGATGTTCTTTCTAATCTTGAGTCTTTTATGAATAGCAGGGCTATACGTAGAGTTGTCAAGGTGGGTTGGCATGGAAGGTCTCCACAGCCCACTAAAACCCGTCATTTGGTAGGACAAGGCGATCCAGCCCACAAAGGCTGCAGACCTGAATATTTTCAAACCAACCCAACCCACCAAGGATTGTGGGTTAGACGGATCAGCCCATAAAGTTTTTCCCCTCAATTCATTACAATATATATATATATATATATATATATATATATATATATAGCACAAAAAAATCACAATTCATAAAAAACAATTACATTTTCTACTATTATAATTCTAAAATGTATTTTTAAACAACTTTCTCTACTATTAATAGTGTAAAAGGGACAAAAGGAAAATCATTTCGTCACTATTCTTTTTGTACCTTCTTAAAATTTATCTTTCCGTTAATATTGTTGTTAATCTACCTTATTCTAAAATATGTCATCTTTTAACGAATCTAGTATGAAACAAGAGGATTAATTGTGAAATCTGGTGGAGGGATAGAGGTTGAACCGTTTGGGCATCTCTACCTCTTTTGAGACTTCCTGCCAAAGTAACGCAGTCATGTGATGCGACTGCTTCAAAGTACTGGGAGTCTTTCAAAAATCGACGTAGCCGCCTTGTGCCTGGTGACGCGGTCGCCTTGTCTAAACATGACGCGACAACCTTCCTGCGATAAACCCAAAATTCCGTATCGTGGGGGACTACTGTAACACCCCAAATTTTAGGCCCAACTATAGGGGCCCACATAATGGCCACGTCACCAACAACCTCAAAAAAAAAAAAAGAAACCATACTAATACCCAAAACGTAATTAATATATCTTCCACGTAAGCATCAAATATTCGAACATAAATCCCTTACTAAATTTGCTTACAATATCAAAATAAATGTCTAAATAAAACTCCCAAACTCCAGTTAACGATTACAAATAATAGTCCACAACATAACGAAATTTTATACTCTTCAATTGGACCCACCCGAACCGAACCAAATTTTCATATCTCCATTCCTTACTTATATCCTGAAAGAAAAGGAGTAGGGAAAGGGTGAGCGAATAAAGTCCAGTAAGTTCATATACAACCCCTCTGGTTTCTAAGGAGGAGTTGATCAGGAAGAAAGTCAAACAATATATAGTGTCAAAAAAAGGGATATGTCAAAGGAATTATTTTTCTGAAATCCACAAGATTAAATAGTCATTAATCGAGGAACAATTACTAAGCTCACCAGAATAAAATCAGATCAATATCAAATACTACGGATGGTGTTATGATCACATAAGCAGTCATTTTAGACCAAACAAAAGGTGGCTCCAAGGTACCTCAAATATCAAAGTACCCCAAAAGGATCAAAAGCAAAATGGTATATAGGGTCTATTTCTAACTTTTATAACGTGGGGTAATTTCCAAAATTACAAAGCTTGTTAGTACAACCTCCAAAGTTAGGGGATGAATCAGAAACGTATTCATCCCTCACCGCCACCGAAATGGACTTTGACTTTCAACTTATTGAAATGGACTTTGACTTTCAACTTAAAAAAAGAATATTACATATATACATATGTACACAATTTCCTATCTTCATCGGCATGCAAAGATCTCCACTTCTTTTCCTTATTTGTTTGTTTCTCTTTCCTTCCAAAGATTCCAATCTCTCTTTGTGGATTCCATCTTCTTTTTTTTTTGTTCTTTACTCCTTACCATTTCGCCATACCAGCACTGAATCTCTTCTCCAACCTCTTCTTCTCCCATTTTCTTCTCTCTGTTTTTTTTCCTACCCTTCTGCCGACATTCCCTTGATTCTTTGTTCCTTTATTATTATTATTATTATTATTATTATTATTATTATTATTATTATTATTATTATTATTATTATTATTATTATTATTATTATTATTATTATTATTATTATTATTATTATATATTATTTATTTGGTCCATGCCATTGTGAATCAGTTTCTCCCAACAAAAATCATTTTAAGAACTTAGTTACAAAACCGATTTACAGATTTTTCTTACAAAAACCCAGTTACACATTCGATCTCCAAATTCCCGAATTCAAGGATGACAACCTTTGAGATTTAATTTTATCTTTCTTCCATACTTTCAACTTTGATTTTCAAACACCCGTACACACACACACACAGATATATATATATATATATATATATATATATATATATATATATATATATATATATAAACTCGTTCTATGCCATTCCCTCTCTACTCCATGAAATTCATACATGGAGTTCAAATTATCAACAAAATAAAAAGGGAGGGAAATGATGTACTATGATTTCGGAAGAAGCGTTGCTTACCTCGATTCCGTTTTGCGTCACAACCGGCGAGCTCTCCTTCCTCTTCCGTCGTCCTTCCGTTCGTCTTATCGGTAACTTTTCTCACGACTCTCGGCTCTCTCTCTCTCCCTATGCCTAGCTTGGAAAGTGATTTCCTTCATTGCTTTCCCTTTTTAATTCCAAGGAGAGACGGTTCTTTTGCCCGCCGATTCGTCTTCACCATTTCTTCTTTCGGCATTTCTCCTTCCTGGTTTACGTCCCCACCTTTTCTCTCTCTTTTTTTTTCCAATTATGACCACTTTTGTATTTTAACCATTTATAATGGGCCAAGCTTAAACAAAATAAGTCCAATTTGAACTTACCATACAAAATGTAATAAGCCCAATTATATTAAAGTCAGCCCAAACAAAAATGAAGTATTAATGGCCTAATTTTGGGTGTTTTCTGTCAAAACAAAATATGCCCAAAATATATTAAGGTCAGCCCAAAATAATTTACAAAATTAATAATATAATAAATATTTTTATTCAAAAATTTGGGTATATTACAACTACGCTCCCGCACCTCCCTTTGAGGTCCTAGGTAATTGATCCCTACTATTCACAACGATTGCTACCATACAACAACTGATGCAAGCGTGCGTTAACAAAATCTAATAACACTTGTGGAAGTGATTGTAGGAATATATAATTGCAGGAATCAGGTATGACAGTGTGATGGTTATATATGCACCAAAATCGAATGGCCTTTAGAAGTATTGAAATAAAATCAAGTATCGCATCATTTTATTGAACCTTGCCATCACTATAGGAAAAGAGTAGAATGTTCCAAAATAGAAATTACAAGCACGACGGAATATGTTCGAAACAAAAGTATTTTTCTCATATACTAGACATGGAAAAAAATTCTTGAAAAGAAAACATCGAAAGTCACTTTCTCAAAGTATCTTACATTAGATGTGTGTGTTTATATTGGTAGATAAAAATCTGGGAAGAGTATGCAGCTCATGATGTCTTAGCTCAAACTGCTAAATAAAGAAGGAAAAATTGGTTATTCACTCCCTAGAATCAAATAATGGCTAATTCTTTTCCTTAGTTTTGAAAACAAAAGGATTGTGAAATCTGGTGGACAGATGGGGGAGATAGAATATAAGTACACAATTTGACAGATCTATACCACATCAGCTCTAGATGGAAACTTGAAAGCGAAGTTTGTATAAAATGCTAGGCCTAAATATGAAATAAGCATACCTTTCTCGGCCTTTTGGCTAAGATCAAGTGTAGTATCTGTTCTTATCAGTTTAATATCTGATATGTGGGCTATTAGCTCACACGATATTAATCTTATTTCTTGAGGGGGAAGGCCCATCACAATAGCTTGCTATTGCGGTCTTCACGAGTCGCCCATGCCTTACACATTGCTGCAAGGGCCTGGCTCACCCCACTATGACTTACACTCCAAATGTTTTATAGTACCAATTTGTCTCTGTTCCTTATATGCTAACTTATGCTACTTAGCTTCTTTTGTGTGTGGTGCTTGTACAACAAAAGAGCATGGAACCTTCAGCAAAAATCAATAACTTACCAAAGGAAAGCAGATATCCTTATATGATCATTCTCTTATTTTTTTCCTCAACAGGTTTTCTTATTTTTTTCCTCAATAGGTAGTGATATCACTGAGGCGGAAGTTAAAGTATATGTTTAGTTGGCAATAAAGCATTTTTTTTTATCTCACATTTCAGTTATATATTGTGACGACCCGACCCGGATTCCGGAACGGAATCCCAACGTCACGTCGCTAGGACAAGGCAAGAAGAGGACAAGCACTTATAAAATAATAGTGCGAGTCGGACAGTCGAGCTAACAAAAGCTCTACACGCAAATATAAGGCCGTACTAAAAATACGGGTTTACAAAATTCGAAGCGGAAGCGACAAGGAAAAGTAGTCCCGAGCTATGAAGCTCGAAATCAAGGCCAAAGATACCAAGAGAGACATAAATCTCACGAAGGAAAGAAAAAACCGCGTGCCGCAACATTGCGATTTGGACAAACCATCACTCCAGACTTCAAAGAAGGGACCAACTGATATAACACTTACCCACGGCTAAAGCATGCCGGGGTTAACCAACAATAATAATAACTAGGATAGAGAAAAGCCCAAAGCTACTGCGTGCCTGGGATACAACTGAATATAAAAACCAAGGCTATGAGCAACGACACAACACGCCGGCCCAAAGGAGAACCAAATCAAAACCCAAGTATTCTACCCGATCAGAAAGTCTAAATAACCTTACAATACAACGAGCTCACAAGAATATTATAATATGATATACAAGTCAAGGATGCTAGATGAGATAGGAGTCCACAAGCTATTACTCTGAAATATCGACTATTACAATCACGAACACACGCATTAAGCTCGAGCCAAGCCGATCAACCGTGGTCTCGCTACGGTCACGCATTATGCGCCCTCAATACGACTCGAACCGCAACTAGAAAACAAAGTACGGATGAGTCATAATGACCCAAGACGCGTTACTACTAAACAATATGACATAAATTGAATATTGCCATAAGAGGAAATGATATCGTTTTTACGACGAGACCCAAGAAGTCGGGTTGTATCAGTATGAAAATCGTTCCTTTACTGACTACCAAGATGAATCGTGGTGAATCCCCTGCTCACAAACAATCAAACAAGTCGTGAGCAAGGCACAAGAATAATCATGATTATGGATGTATATCCTATTGTAGAACATCCCAAGTCTCTCATAGAATAATTAAGTAGAAGTATGCATATTTATAAATATACATATACCAAGTCTCTCATAGGATTATCAAGTGTGGTATGTAAATTCGTTTATGTACCAAACAATTCATTCATGGAAGTTTATCATGTAAGGATATGCATATCTACAATTATATACATACGAAGACAATCGGGGTAAATCAAGTAGGAGTATGTATATCTACATATATACATATGCAGCATATGGAAATCAAGTAGGAGTATGTATATCAATATATATACAAAGCAATCAAATCAAGTAGGAATATGTATATCTACATATATACGTATCATACAATTCACGTGCCTATCACGAAAGTCAAGCGATCAAGAACAAGTATATACAGCATTTAGTTTACATATTCATGATAGCACTTTGTTTTCACAAATGCTAGAAGAAATCCACATATAAGAGGATATGATATAAATCTGGTACCGCAATGTAGCTCTTGCAAAATAAATTTTTAACAGGAACGTGCTGTTGGATGTACGAGATGGTACATCGACCAAGGATAGTATTATTCCAAGCGCCCTAATGGTTACACAAGGTACTCTTCTCCAAAGTGATCAAGAATGGAGGGTTTGCACGCTTTACGGTTCGGCAACCCATCACTATCACGAATCTCATGATTCGTAATCTGAGACTAATTGTCAACCGGGAAGACAAGACAAGACAAGACAAGACAAGACAAGATACAGACAAGACAGATGCCACCGACTTATTGGGGAAAACAAGTAATGTTTACTTATTTAAGAAATCAAGCAAGGACGAGCACGGTAACAGCGATCGCATTCAAGTCAGGTGGGCATGTTATTCTTTTACAGCTAGTAATCAAGCATGAGCATGAATTAAATTAAGAATCTCGAAACTAGTATTCTAGTTAAACGGATTTCAAGCGTCGTAGGGGTTTATCGTTGAGTCGGTATTGTTAAATGACTCACTAGCATTTAATTCGACCGAGTCATTTCTATAATTCCAATCAAATAGAGTTTGAACACTATATGTGTTCCAAGACTCCTTTCTAGGTTCTTGTTTGAGGCATAGCTAAGTTCTCGCTCCATTTAGGAACCTTAGTTCAAAATCACTAAGTCAAGTATAAAAGGCGGAAACCTAAGTTGATTATTGTCCAACCAAGCTTAGTTCAAATTCAAGTTTGTAATTCCATTTGTTAATAGAATTATAAATCAAATCACGTTGATACTCAATAAGAGGATAATTATAAAGATAAGACACACAATATGCTTAAAAGTCATAATCTCAAGTAGACATAGAAGGTTCATGCATCATTCACAAACAAATCCTTATCAAGCTCCGCCCATAGAATCATAAGATATATAACATTATAAAATCCCCTCGAGGTTCCCTTAAGAACTAAAGATCAAGCATGCACTCTCTTGAAGAACGTAAGACTTAAGACTAACTCAAGATTCATCAATTAACCATGTGATGGTATTTCATAAGTCCATCACCACACACATGACTTGATGACTATTCACCATCTTTACGACAACTCAAGATGCTCATCATAGAGGGTACTAAGGCATACACGGTTCAAATATCCTTCCTAAGGAAGAATTGCCACGAAGCAATCCCGGATTTTCCAAGGATGCTTAACAAGGTTCCCAAGTAAAGTCACATATTACATTCCTATTTAATCTTGGGACTTCATTAAAAGTCCACTAGTATTATTGGTTCTAGTTCATAATTGAACCCATTCAAAACGCTCTTTCATTCGAGCTACGCATTCTCGACTCACACATAAACCACCCAAGAAATAGCGATAATCTCGCACTTAATCATCATTCAAGAGACTCAATTAGAGTCCTAAGCCAAGAATCAATCTTATTACCAATTTGGTCTCACCCGAGCAATTCTCAAAATTTCGCAATTGAGATTCAATGAACACAAGAAGATATAGGAATTTATCCTAAGGTTCAAATAACAAAATTTTATAAATAAATTGACTTCATTTGGGTCAAACTACAAAGTTCCCCAATTTCTAGTTCGAGGCATAAATTCGGGATTCACAATTTATCCGGTTTCTAACCCAACAAAATTCTAAATCTTAAATCATAACAATTCCAATATACTCAATGAACCCATTTGGTTTCAAACCCTAACCAAAAATCTATTGATATCCATGGAAAACATATCATTTTGACATGTATAACAACAATAAATCACAAGGAACAAGTCTCTAACAATCTATCATCAAGATGCTTGTAGAGAGAGAAACTAGGGCTTAAGTAACGTACCTCAATCGAGCCACAAACGCCTAGGAAGTGGAAAACAAACCGAGGGAAAGACTCTACTCGGCGAGGGGCTTGCGCGATGGCGTCGCTGGCTCGACAATCCGATGGCCTAACTCCTGAATCGGCAAATCTCCCATGGAAGCTCCTCCTCCCTCTCTCTCTAAAACTCACGGTGGATGGATGAGAAAATGAGGGAGGAAGAGGAAGAAATTGGATTATAAAGGGTTAGGGATGACCATCCTACCCTTCCTAGTGTAGACAAGGCAAAGGGGAGTGGTTAAAATGGGGTAGTATAGGTTTTTCACGCCAAAAATCAAAACAGGGGAAAGAAATCCTGTAATTGCACATCAGCAGTGAGGCGGCGCCTCACCCAAGCCCATGCGGCCGCCTCAACGCAGAGGCTTCCCCAAGTTCGACCCGACCCACTTTGCAATTACTCCCAAAGATCTCGAGGCGGGCGCCGCAAAAGGTGCCATGCGCCGCCTCGCCCGTAACCTCTAAAACTTGGTCTAAACTTGTCCTAAATGATCCCAAACTTATGGGCAATCATTCTAAGGTCTAACCCTACTCAAAACGAGTCGGAAACGCACCCGAACAACACCCGAACAGATAGAACAAGGCTCAACTCACGCGATTTAATGATCAATGAATCAAACTACCAAACAAACACCAATCAAACTAAGATGACTTGGGCATGAAAAAGACTTGTTTAAACATGGCTAAGATCTGAATATAAAGCCAAGAATTCAACGAACACTTCGCATCACGAAATAGAGGCAATACGAGCAACGGGGAATCGCTAAGGCCAAAATCAACACCTGCCGAACCGGGCGATTCAACAAACAAGCATAAAACTTGTGTACCAAGGCCTTATGAGACTCAAATAACTCTCAAGACAAGTGGAGGAATGACTAAGAGTAAAATCGAGGTCTCACGAAAGAACTACGAGGAAACACTAAACCGAGTCAAGTAACGCCGTTTGGCCGGTATGCGACTTGTAACTTTAACTAGTTAAGGTCTATGAACATATGGAACTAATGTATTGGCTCCTATATAGCCTACCTATATTAATCAAGGTTCTACCTCAAGTCAAGTAAACGGTTACGGTTAAACGACACCAAGCAATAAGTCAATTACACGAAGGTTCGGGTCTTACA
>JABEVN020002953.1:0-19816 GCA_013146195.2 Codonopsis lanceolata
CTAGGCTAGGACCCAATCCAATAGGATGATCAATACAAGGCATAGGAACCCTAGAATCATAATTCCCAAGAGTTATCAAGAGTCGAAGTCCAAGAACATTTGTTATTCTTAAGAAGGCATAGAACATATTCAATTCGGCGTAGACCTACCTAATAGGATGGACAGCTTGTAGCATGTGAAACCCGGAAGTCATTATCTCCAAGAGTTATCAAAAGTTATTGGTCCAAGAACAATAGTTGTTCCTAAGGGACACAGAACTCTTTTTAATTCTAGGCATAGATCTCAATCAACAAGATAGACACCATGGTATAGGGAACCCTAGAAATCGTAGTTTCCAAGAGTTATCAAATCTATAAATTTCAAGAACATTAATTGTTCCTAAGGAAGCATATAAACATAGTTAATTCTAAGCATATATCTCAATCAACAAGATGGACATTAATCAAATCCCAAGAGATCAAAACATCCACAATCATAGTTTGGACATGGAAGAAGCATGGAGATCGATAAAAGGGGAAACATGGCAATTCTAGCATGTATCTAAGGGAAATCGATAGCTTACCTTCACCAAGCTGAAAAGGAAAGTTGAAGCACAAACTAATGTAACGGATAGAAACGATCTCCTCGTCGGTAGCTTCACACCGGTGGTCTCGGCTCGGCAAAGCGGAGTCGGAGCTCAATCTAGGGAGATCACACACACAATCTCACCTATTCTCTAACACACTAACATGGCAAGAGAGAGAGAAGAAAATCGATTATGGGAGTTTAAGGCAAAGTCAACAAGGGTGGCCTTTTATATCATGCATGATCTTGGTGGAATTCCAAGTGTCAAGGGGAGAGGTGGTGGAATCCATGTGTCCAAAGGTGGTAGCTTGAGCTTAGGACTAATCTAGCTTAATTGGTTGGAATAGGTCGTGGATTAGGACTAATTAAGAAGGGGTTTAAGGGTTAAAAGTCGGACAAAAGCAGAGAGAAGAAGGAAAATTTCCGTAGAAGCTGAAAAGAGGCGGGCGGGCGCCTCGGGAGAGGGCCATGCGGCCGCCTCGATCTGAGAAAGATTGCCATTTTCATTTGCTCTTCGGTATTTGAGGCGGGCGCCTCACTCGAGCCATGCGGCCGCCTGAACTTCTGGGGCCTCAAAACTTGACCTAAACAAGTCCTAAATGGTCCCAAGCTCATGGGCAACCATTCTAGGGTCTAACACAACTCAAAACATGTCCGAAACACACCGAACATCACCAGGAACAAGGTAGGACAAGGCTCGAGTCAAGCGACGATTGGTTGTGAATCAAACCGGATCAAGGTCAATATAACTAGGGTAACATGGGCATGGAATAGGCTTGTTAAATCATGGTTATGACTTGAATACAAGTCCGGGAACTCAAGGAACAATTCGCACGTCGAAATACGCGCAAAACGGGAGACAGGTGAAATCGCTAAGGCCAAAACAAGGCAAGAAGGTTTCTAAACTTCCCAACAAGCTTACTATGATCAAGGCGAGCGTTCTAGGTCGTCTATGAGAGACAATCGAACCCTAACAAGTCTCGGTTGAGTGCAAACCGAGCTAAGGCAATACACGAGCGTAACGGGAAGGTATGCTAAGCATAGAAGGAAATCAAGCGACAAGGAATGAAATAACAACAATACGAGCTGGACATGGACAAAAGGGAGATATTTAATCATGATAAGGCATAATATACCCAAGTTATTAAGGTATAAAACAAGTAATGCAAGTAATGGGTTTGGGTTCTCACAAGAACCCACCAAGATTCTCAAAGGTAATAAATCTCTCCCAAATACAACCCGACACGAATGCAAAGCTAACAAATCCTCAAGCACATAGTCTAGCTAAGATTATATAATCAAGGCGAGCAAGGCAATAAATAAATAAATTAATATATATATATATATATATATATATGAATCTCACACAAAGAAACTCAAAACTATGCTTTCAAGAGGAATAATGCTAACACAACCAGAAGTAGCAACAAGATCATTAAGACTTTTTCAAGCTTGTAATGTTCGGCCAAGGTTTGGGGCTACCAAAGAAGTGATATGATGAAACAAGGTAAGAGAACATAATATTGGAGTCTTCAAACCAAACTTGCTTAAAAAATTAAGCCCAATCATCTTGGAACCACTCAAGTTACTTCAACAACCAAATTTTCAATAAAAGGTGAAGAAGTCTTTCAACTACCACAAGACCATTAGAAACACCATTTGATTTTTCCCTTTTCTTTCGAATGATGAAGAACAAATGGTCGCTTTGACCCTTTTTTTAAATAGCCCCTCCTTCTTTAGCTTTTTTTTAATTATTATTTTAAAGAAAGGCATTTCACGAATTTACAACCATCAATTCAACAACAATTCCACAAATTTTGCATCGGGAAGATTAAGCATTTCCATGAACAACACATACCCTCCAAGACATAATAGGACAATTCATTCCATTTCATGCTCTCTCACAGGGTTGGATAAAAGTGTTTAAGTTCATGGGTTAGGATGATGCGCGTGATAGAAAATAAAATCGAATGAGGGTCTTCGTGTGCTTTGCACGCACCATTCATTGCATACGGCTCAAAAGGGACACTAGGGAATCATGCATAAATGGGTAGGTCGATATGGTACAAAGGGTCCAAAAATGACCTAAATCATATCAAAATTGCTACTATGAACATGCTTTGATTTGAAGATAGTCAAACATGGCATCAATTTATTTATTTTTTTCACTCTCAACGTTCACTCTACCAAGCTCTTTATGAATAGAATAATCCTTTGCTAGATAGTTGTTGGTCCCAAATAGGCTCAATCTAGGCTAGAAAGGGGGGGGTTGAATAGCCTAGTAATATTTTTAAAATGTTTTAAAATCTTTTTGAAGAGTTTTCTTCTTTTGAAAATGACTAACTCTTAAGGTGAGTTAGGGCAGCGAAATTAGGTAGATAAGCTAGAGCAGCTCAGAATAAGCTCAAAGAAGTTAATTCAAACACAATAATGCGCAAGGATGTAGAAGTGGTTTGTACTATAAAAAGTACTACGTCCACTACCAAAGTGATTAGCATTGGATTTTGAAAGGTGCACTTGTTTATCCACTAGGTGAGAAAGATATATCTCTAATAGATTGTGTACAAAATAGTTTTTCAACCAGTGTTTAATGATGAGAGAAACAATCAATGAATAATTGTTCTCTCAAGTGCTAAAGTAAAGAACAGTTAATAGCAAACTAGAAGAAGCTGATAATGAATCGTAACAGGTAGATCTGCAGCTTTAGGAAGTTTGTTGGAGTGTTGGTTCTTGTCCTTTGATCTCTTGAATGCTTATGTATTGAAGATGAAGCTTGAGTATTGAATGTGTAAGAGATATATTTTGTTCAGATCTTCAAGTCTTGAATATAAACTTCGGGAGATCTTCAGGACCGTTGGATTTCAAAATGGAGAGGATGTGCCCAAAGTTATAATGCATTAAATGCAATTCGGGGCTTTGTGGAATGAGTACATCGAGGCTGTCATTAGAGATGCAGTGTTGCAGAGTAATTTTGCAGCTTGCAGGCATTACAGCTTGAAAGTCTTCTTAGCCAAAAGAGGTAATGTTTTCAGACTTCATGATTCAGACAACATGATGGACATATAATTTGTAAAGCTGTCAGTGGTCAGATAAGGACATAGTTGACCTTTTGAGAGGGAAATCTGATGAAATGAAATTCAAATATTATTTGACTAGATATAAAATATCTAGATCAAATAATATAATCTAAATCCACGTGTTTGGCTCAGCATCGATCTGGAGCTGAGTAGACTTGGAAGTCTGTTGGTGAGTTGTCCTTTCAAGGCTGCTGTTGAAGCGTGCTGGTCCGCACCTTTAGAGAAACTAACACTAAACTATTCTTTTACACTCTTGATTCTAAAGATAGTTGCCACACTAATCGGTATGCAGACCTTTTAGCCACTGTACAATAGAATTAGAGGATGACTCAACCAAATCTAGAACTTGTGAGGGTCAACAATCTCCTCTTTTTTGGTTGATGTCATCATCTCAACTACTATTTGACTTAAATATGCACTGAGATAATAACATGTCTCAAAAGAGAGTTTTATAGATGATAGCAGACATGCCTCTCAGAACAGTAGTCTTAGTAGAAAGATTTCTAAACTAAGTACGTACAAGATAAGAAGTGAATAACAAGTACAAAGTCAAGCAGAGTTTAAACTTCACAGAATAACAAATGGTTAGTAGTTTATCCATTTAATCGTGAAGTTTAAATGGATATGATAACAAAATCAGCAGATAATAATGAATCATGATCCAAAAAGTTATGTAGCTTTTGTAAGTTAAAAAAGCTGTTTAACAGCAGAGTTTTTCAAAAATAGAGTTGAACCATAAAGTAGATCAGAAGAGGTTGAAGAGTTATACCAAGTCAGAACAGGTTGGGTTGTGTTCGGCATCGTTCCATGTAGTCACCAACCCAAATTCTGATGCAGTCATTCAATCTCTCTCTTAGTCTGTTCTATTCTTCGATTAGTGCTTGGTTCAAAAAATGTGTAGCTCTTCAGGGCCAGCCCTGTGAAATTGGGGGCCTAAGGCCAATTACGTGGAACGGGGCCTTCTTTTGTAGGATAATTTTTTCTTTTTGAAAAATTAAAGAAACAAACATAGAAGATTATAAAAAACACTTCATCACAGAGTCATGGACATAAAACACGAAATATTTACAAAGTACTACTTAAATGTCACTCTTATAGCACATTTAGAATAAAATCAGTAATCAAAGTATAAGAATCAATTTTTTCAACCATATTCTTCTCAATAGATATCATAGCTAGCACATTCAAGCATTCTTGAGATGCTTTCGTGATGACATTCTGTCTACTTACAATAATTGAGATCAAAGCTTGATGAGCGCAAGATTTCCACTAATTTTCCCGGGAATTTTCTGTTATTTTGTGCTATTTTTGAATTAATTATGCTTTGGAAATATTATTATTTGTGTTTTTGTGCTTAATGTAGGTTTCCAAGCATAATCGTGCTTTTATAAGGTGTTTAGCACGAAGTTCGAGACAATTCCGGGCTTAAAAGTTGAATTAGAAATTATTTGGACAAAGTCTGTTAAGTCCGTCAAGAGATACAAGGCAAAATCAGGCTAACAGAGGCTAACGGAGGATGAAAAAGCTGATGGAGGACCATTTTGCAAAGCCTGGGAGAATCAGGAAGGCGACGCCAAATGCTGAAACTGTAAGGGTACCGGAGAAAATGTTAGAAAGTCAGGGGCAGCCGCCGCAATTGCATACAGGTCCCTAGCACGTTGTCGCTTCCTGGCTGGCGCCACGTGGCGCAATCTGGTGCGCCTCCTCCACTAAGCGGACCCGCCTCCTCTTCATGGATCGGGTATGATCCGCGCGTCCAGCCTTTCCCTTCCAGCCCATTAGCCCACTTTCTCACCCGCTCCCTCTCACATATCTCACCCATTTCCCTAGCTGGGCAACCGCGTGTTCCCCTTGGTTGACCCCTCTTCCAACCCGCCACCCAGCCTCTCTTTCCTTTCCCATTCAGCCCCTAGATCTCCTATGTGCTGCCGAAAATACCCCTGACTTACCTCCAGCTTTCTTGCCTTCTCCTTTATCTCTAGCAGCCTTCATTCGAACCAGACAAGCCCCATTTACGGGCATTAGCCCTAAATGGGGCACCAGCCCCCATTTTCACCATTTTCATCCAAAATCTTTGATGCTTGATCACCATTGAAGGTTTGGAACTTCAAATCAAGGGCCAAGGACGCACTTGCAAAAGATTTCAACCCCGGATTCGCGACTTTTCGGTTCAATTCTTTCTACTCATATTTTTTGATATTTGTTATGGTTTCTTGGGTTGAATTATTTTGTAATTGTTGAATTGGTTTGTGTTTAATTTATTTATGGAAATGCAATTATTGTCTATGTCCAATGTAGTGTTTTAATTTAATTTATTTCTTTATTTAGTACACAAGCATGTTGGTTATTATTTTGTGAAATTAATGCTTTTAATTATCTGGCCAATAATTAAATGATTTTAGAAATATTTAGGATCCGCGAGAGCTACCTATTTATTTCGGACCAATCAATTTAATAGTTGGTGTTTTGTGACACACACCGATAGCCGTAATGAGACTAGGTTTGACACGCGATCGAACCACCTTAGCCATTCGCGAGGTCGGGGAGATTAGGGTTGACTATAAGATGCGAGAGCCCGTAGTTAGCCAATTTAATTGTCTCGGCTACCAACATGACTTGTAGAAAAATATAGAGAGTTTCTTTTTGCGAAGTATTACCCATGCGCTTGGTTATTATTGTGTTTTCTTAATGCTTTTAATGGCGTAGCGAACCATTAGATGATCCCTAGAATAATAGGATACGAAGCGAAAGCCCTTCCTATTATTCCGAAAATCACAATAGTAGTTTGCGTGGCGTGAGACCGAAAGGAGATCGCGCGTAGATAGTCGTAGGATGCTTGTTTACACATGCGGTTATTTTCTCCCCTGTGTTATGTGTTGCGATGATATGAGCCCGTAACAAGGCTGAGAGATAGCTAGATTTGCTATACGTAGCGAAAGCCCGTAGCGAATAAAATAGCGCGTCCGACTACCAAGACTTGAGTTAAAGAAAAGCAAAAAGAGGATTAAATTAAGCACCGGCTAGACTAGAAATAATGCGTTCCTATATTTTTTATCTTGATTTGTTGTTGCCAAACCACCTTCGCAGTAGTGTAGATTTTAATCGCTTTTTAGGTTGTTTATATTTTTAGATTTTAATTCATTTTCTTTTCGCTCAAATATAATTAGTTAGCCTAATTTCGGTACTTAGTTGGAGTGAGAATTACGCGCATTCCCTGTGGGATCGATAACTCGGACTTAGGTACACTTTATTACTTGATACGGCCGGGTAATCTTGCCCGAGATGCGTTTTTGCGCACATCAAAGCTTACGAATAACTAACAAAAAGAATTTAAATTTCATTATCACTAAAAAATACAAACAATTTTCCATGTGCAATTTCTCTATTTTAGTATTTATAATTATAGTGTATGTATAATTTTTCCATTAAAATAAATTAACGATTAATCGCAATTTCTCTATTTTAGAATTATATTATATGTTCAAATAATCAAATTTCAATTAGAATATCACCAATTACCGACAAATCACTCATTCACATACTTAAAAGCTCAAAAATTTCAATTATATTATCAAAATACCAATAACTCATAAAGAAAAAAATATAAAACTCATAATTTTTTTTTGGAGAAAATGGAAAGGACCATAGTAGAAATCTTACTTTTGTGCTTTTTCTTCAAATTATAGAAACTAGAAAGAGTCAAGTCTGTGCAGGCTATCTCTGTCCTTCACTGTCTCACTCTGCGATTTGTTAGTGTTAAACTAGGGGTATTTTTTAAAAATACTCCCTTCATTTTCAAATTATTATATACTTTTTTTTTCGTTCGTTCTTCAATAATTGTCTTATTTCAAAACTTTCCCTTTTAAGAAAACACTTTTACCACTTTATCTTTACTTTTTCTATTTACTTAAATTATGACCACATACTCAAGGGCATTAAAGGAAAACACACATTTCACAAATATTTATAATCCAGTCAATTCGTTTTTCTTAAATGGTGTGTCGAGTGAATCCAGACAATATTTTAAAAGAGGAAGGAGTAATAGGTATGATTTTTTGAGATTTGGGGGCCTAAAAAATATGAGATTTTTTGGGGGCCCAAGGCCTTGGCCTCACTTGGCTTATGGAAGGGCCGGCTATGTAGCTCTCTCCTTCTTTATGGCAGCAACCCGTCTTTGATCGACATCAGCAGCTCTCTGGTTAACGCGCTCAACATGGCGAACATCAGTAAAGTCGCTTGCGACACGATTGGCAATAACATTTTGGGCCAGAGAAGTTCTCAGCTCATCGAAGAGATGTCAGGTGTTGACTTGCTGGGAGTGGAGCATGCTGATCAAGGATTCTTGTTGATCTTGGACAAGGAATCTGTGGGAAGTGAAGGCTGAGTAGTGTCGTTGACAAGCTGCTCGATGATCTTGCCATGATCAAAAATTGTGGAATGGGTGGCATTTAACCCATAGTTCATGACCTCGATCTTCTGGGCCATGGAAGATACCGTGCCATTGAGACCCTCAAGTTGGGCTTGATTGACTCGAAGGAGGTCAAGTAGAGCAGGATCAGCAGAGTTAGATGGGAGGAAGTTGGGGTTAAGGTTGATGTGGATGAAGTCCTCAGCAGGATTAGGAGGAGGAAAAGAAGAAGAGTTTGAAGCGGAAGGATCAGAAGGGTTGAAGGAGAAGAAAGGTTTGATTGCGGTGGAGGAGTAGAGGAGCTCCATGTCAGTGTCAGAATCATTGGTAGAGGGAAAAGAAAGAGGATAAAATGGTTCAAGGAAGGATTGAGGGAATATGGATTCAGGTAGAAGGATAAAGTTTGGAGGAGAAGGGTTGAGAAGGTATGTGATGGAGTTAAGTTCAAAGAGGAACTTATAGGTGGCTGAAGAGATGGATGTAAATATAATTTGGTAAATGTCGTGAGAAATGAAGATGAGTTTGGGGTAATGAGTGAGAGGTGGGTGCAGTTCTGGTAGAAAGGCGGTGTGATAAAGGATAGAGGAGAGGATGTGAGCTAGTGAAGGGAAAAATAATGCATCTGGAATGAAGTAGGATGAAGAAGAAGAGGAGGAAGGGACGATAGCTAGAGAGTGTTCGGGGAAAAGAGGAGAGATAGGTTCAGGAGAGGATGGAGAAGGAGAAGGAGGTTTAGCAGTCGCAAATTTCTTGTGAAGTATGCGTTTCTTCTTCTTAGGAGGGGGTGAAAAAGGCTCCTCCCAAACAATAGTAGGGTCTATTGAAGAGGGAGTGGGAGAAGAAAAACAAGTGGAGATGTAGAAGAAATAGGAGAAGTGGAAGGGGCATCAAAGGGAATGAAGGGTTCAGAAGGTTGAGCAGGTTTAGACTTACCTGTGCGAGGGCGAAGGGGAGTTGGTTCTGGGTCATTTTGAGTCTCTTCTGACACAGGAGCAGGAGCAATCGAAGCATGATGCTATTTTTTATTGGCAACAATAGAGGTGGAGGTAGGAGGAATAGGGACGACATCAACAGTGCTTGAAGAAGACTTCTTCGTCTTCTTTGCAGCAGGCTCCTCCTCAACAGCAGAGTGTTTTCTATTGGATTTCTTGGAGGGAAGAGGAGGCACAACAGAAGATTCTCCAGTAGACTTGTTAGAGCAGCCTTCTATAACAACATCCTTCTTCAGCTTTCGATCAAGCTGCTTTGTAATGAAGGCATCCACTGTAGTCTCTGGATATATCTTCAGAACCACTAGAGGTGGAGGATTGACAGCATGCACTAGGAGTAGAGGGGGAAGCCCTTGTTGCATAATCTTCTCATTCCTCATGAGGATAATGAAGGTGCTAGTGAATTGGATGGCCTTTGTCACTTTCTTGATTTCAAAATTCACCAAGTTGTTGATGAATGAACGGTTGTTGCGAAGAAAAGCGTTGATTAGCCTGATGAAAGGACTCTTTTGTGAGAGGGAAGCCTTGACAGCATCGACAACATCACACAAAAGATCGAAGATGATTTCTGCCCAGTTGAAGCGTATGTTTAGAAGGACTGCTACAGTGTATTCCAACTGGTCAGCAGTCATGACATCATGAGTGCCATTCTTGAAAATTAAGCTCTTGTCGAAGAGGTGGTTGATGTAGTAGACATCGTCTTCGAAGAGCATGCACTTCATTTTGGCCTGCGGCTCTCAGGGGGTGTTCTCACCACGCATGTAGGATCAAGCCAAGTCCTTCTCAGCAACAGTAAGCTTGGTGGGGCCATCGAATTCCACGCCAATAATCTTAGCTATATGAGAGGCTGTGATGGCGATGAAGATAGTTCGAACGATACCAGAAATAGAGGTCCTGAACTCGTTGATAGATACCCGCTGATAAAACTCTTCAGCCAATAAGTTGCTATAATTAGTGTCTCCAAGCATAAACATTGGCAGCAGCCCAAATTGGTTGAGGTCATCAGTGATCTTGACACCAATGGCGTATGCTCTCACTAAGGATGCATCAATGCACATTCCCTGGTGATACATAGCAGAAGAAAGCTTTAGAAACTCAATTGTAGGAGCCGATGCTTGAGCGGGTGCAGATTTTGCTGCAGCTGAAGAAGATGAAGTACTAGCCTAAAAATTTGAAAGACAAATTAGGGAAAAATTCGAAGGGCATATGAAATTTTCAATCCATAAAAAATATATAGAATTTGAGCCCAGAAATTGAAGTATCTCAACAGTCTTTTGAAGAGAGAGAGAGAAAGAGATTATTCGAAGAAGAAATGTGCATAGTAGACAATAGACTTTTAGGAATATTTCTTCAACAGTTAATTAACAGTGGTAGATTTATCAAACACAGAAACCCCAAATCAGGAAAATCTAAATATGAGAGCAATACATATGAAATGTTTTACCAAATAAGCGATTTTGGGTTAGATTAGTCTTACCATTTGAGAGAATGTAGATGAATGAAAGAAGACTTGAGAGTTCTTTACACAATTACAGATGCGAAGCGAGGAGAAGGAGAGGGTTTTTGGTGGTTGAGGTGTTTATTAATGAAAAAGCGTGATGTCAGACGACTGAAAGGTTGAAAAGACTTAAATTCAGAAGGCTGACTCTTGAAAAGACTTAATGACTGACGGCTTGAGGCAATCAAAAAGTAACTTTTTGAAAAATATCTCAACCATTTTAAAGATCAGTCCCTCACTATTTTCACAAATAAATAAAAGTTAAAAGACTTACCCCCATCTTCAATTAATTAGTAGTACTGCTATTTTCTTTACCTAATGTCAAGTCTGCTTAAACATAATTTCAAGTTTGCTCAATAATTTTAAATAAAATAAATAATTGAAATAAATTAATTTGAATTAATATTAAGCAGTTGGGTCGAGCATACCAAGCTTTTCCCTTAGATAAGCAAACCTGTCGGCCTCAAGTGCCTTAGTGAAGATGTCTGCTAATTGACGTTCTGTTGAAATGTACTTCATGCTTATATTTCTTTTTGCTACATTATCCCTTAGAAAGTGATATCGAACATCGATATGTTTTGTCTTGGAGTGCATCACGGGATTGTAGGTGATAGAGATTGCTGAAGTGTTGTCACACATGATTGGGAAATATACAACCTTGATATCATAGTCTACCAGTTGTTGTTTGATCCAAAGCAGTTGATAGCAGCAACTTCCAGCAGCTATGTATTCTGCTTCTGTGGTGGAGTTGTAAACTGATGCTTGTTTCTTCCTAGTTCATGAAACAAATCTATCTCCTAGGAATCGACAAGTTCCACTCGTGCTCTTCTTGTCCACTTGACAGCCAGCATAATCTGCGTCTGAGTAGCCAACCAAGTTAAAAGAAGATTCACTTGGATACCAGATACCTAAGTTAGTGGTATCTGATACATACTTGATGATTATATTGGCTGCTTGAAGATATGATTCATGAGGATCTGCTTGAAATCTTAGCACATACCCCAACAACATACACAATACCAGGTTTGCTGGCGGTAAGATAGAGTAGAGATCTAATGATTCCTTGATATAGAGTGATATCAACTTTCTTTCCCTGTAGATCTTTCATTAATTTTCATTTTGCAGCCATGGGTGTATCAAAGGTGTTAGCCAATTCCTATCCAAATTTCTTGACCAGTTCCTTGGCATACTTGAATTGACTTATGAAGATTCCTTTGTTTGTTTGTTGAATTTGAAGTCCTAGGAAGAAGGTGAGCTTACCCATCATGCTCATCTGAAACTTCCCAGTCATAAGAGTCTCAAATCTTTTGCACAATTTCACATTTGTGGAGCCGAAAATGATATCATCAACATATAGTTGCACCAATAGAGAGTGTCCTTTGTGCTTGAGGATGAAAAGAGTAGTGTCGATCTTCCTCGTACAAATCCTTGTTCTATTAAGAATTTGGACAATGTCTCATACCAAGCACGAGGTGCTTGTTTAAGACCATAGAGTGCTTTCCTAAGCTTGTAAACATGTGTCTCTTTGCCTTTTTCCACGAAACCAGGAGGCTGGGTGACGTAGACTGTTTCTTGAAGATCTCCATTAAGGAAAGTGCTCTTGACGTCCATCTGGTATACTACAAAATCCTTGTATGTAGCATAGGCCAGGAAGATTCTAATAGCTTCTAACCTTGCTACTGGAGTAAAGGTTTCATCGTAGTTGATTCCTTATTCTTGGCGATATCCTTGTGCAACAAGTCTGTCTTTGTTCCTTATTATGTTCCCATCTTCGTCTTTCTTGTTTCTGAACACCCATTTTGTGCCAATGATAGTATGGTCAGCAAGTCTTGGAACTAGCCTTCATACTTGACATCTTTCAAATGCTGAAGTTCCTCTTGCCTAGCTTCTAGCCAACTTGGGTCTTGTAAAGCTTCATCAATCTTCTTAGGTTCATCTTCTGAGACAAATGCATCACAAAACAGGCATTCATTTCTAGAAAATCTTCTACTCCGAATACCTACATGAATATAACCAATGATATGAGAAATTGGGTGATCTCTACATTCTCTTGTAATAGCAGGGATATGATTTACTGCTGGTTCTTCATGATGAGGTTCAGGGGGAGGACTAGGAGGAAAGTCAACTATTTTTTATTGAGGGTGCTGTTCAGGAGTAGGTTCATAGGTGAGTTGAAGAATGGGATTTTGAGGTTCAGAAGATATAGGCTTTGGATTGATGTTTTCGCGAGCAGAGTTAAGGTCTTCTGGTGGTTCATTTGAGAAATGATGGTCAGGGATATTTGAGTGAGTTGCTAGTGTGGGATTTGAAGTATAAGGAGTTGAGGCTTGAGATGTTCCTAACTCAACATTAACAAAGTCATCAACAACATTTGAAGCCACATGTGGCTCTAATAAATCAAATTCATCAAATGAAACATATATAGACTTAACAATTTTTAAGGAACGTTTATTGAAAACCCTATAAGCTTTGGAGTGTAAGGCATAGCCCAGAAAAACTCCTTACATCGGCTTTAGTATCAAATGTGTTTCTATAATCATTACCATTATATACTACAAAACATTTGCAGCCGAAGATTTTGAAAAATCCAATGTTTGGGGCTTTACCTCTCCAAAGTTCATATGGTGTTTTACCATGAAATTTGTTGATTAGGGACCTGTTTCGAGTGAAGCAGGCTGTATTGATGGCTTCTGCCTAGAAGTGTTTGGGAAATTTTGCTTCGGCAAGCATAGTCTTAGCAGCTTCAATAAATGTTCTGTTTTTCCTTTCTGCTACACCGTTCTGCTGTGGAGTTTTGACAAGAGAAGTTATGACCGATGCCATGATCATCACAATACTTTACTATTCCATTATTGGTAAGTTCAGTTCCATTGTCTGATCGTATATCACTGATGTCATCGAGATGTTGATAGTCTTCTAAACAGAGCTATAAGGATGTCAAATATGTGATCTTTAGAAGACATCATCTCCGTCCAAGTGTATCTTGTATAGTCATCTACTACTACTAGAGTGTATCTGTGATCCCCATAGCTGATAGTAGTCACAGGCCCAAAGAGATCCATATGAAGAAGTTGCAAAGGTCTTGTTGTTACGAGTCCTGGTTTGCTCTTGAAGGAGGCTTTTGAAAGATTTCCTAGCTGACAAGCTTTGCATACACGGTCG
The DNA here is from genome assembly GCA_013146195.2 of Codonopsis lanceolata. Taxonomy (NCBI): domain Eukaryota; kingdom Viridiplantae; phylum Streptophyta; class Magnoliopsida; order Asterales; family Campanulaceae; genus Codonopsis; species Codonopsis lanceolata. Next base: position 13,699 of record JABEVN020002953.1, read on the forward strand.
TGATTAGTAGAAACTTTTGGCATCCCTCTCACCAAGCCTTCTTTGGATAGCTTTGATAAGTATTTGAAGTTAAGATGACTAAGACGCTTGTGCCAAAGCCAACTTTTGTCTTGAGCAGAGTTAGCCACAAGACATAGATTGGAAGCCTTCTCATAGGCATTCAAATCTATCACATAGACATTTCCTTGTCTATATCCAGTCACCAAAGTGGAGCACGACTTTGGATCCTTTATGTTGCATTTGATTGATGATAATTGACATATGAGACCTTTGTCGCAGAATTGAGAAATACATAGCAGATTATGCTTCAAACCTTCTACTAGAGATACTTTTCCAATAGAAAGGTTTCCATTAATGATTGATCCATAGCCGATGGTGCTTCCTTTTACGTTGTCATCGAAAATAACAAGAGGACCTTCTGGTTCAAATATATTTGAAAGAAGACTTGAGTTTCCAGTTATGTGTCTAGAACAACCACTATCAAGGTACCATATGTCTTTCTTTTCTGAGCTTGTATCAGCCATGAAGCATACATGTAATTAAGAGATGAGAAGATCATGGTCCCCTTTATTTTCTTTTTGGGTCCAGATGGTTAGCAACTTTTTAGAATCCATACTTGCCTTACTTTTGGGATAGAAAACCCAGTAGGTTTTACGATGAATTTCATTAGGCATTCATGAAACATGTGACCTAAGCATTTGAAAAAATTACAGTGATGAAAATTAAAAATGTCATGTTGAGATAGTTGGTTTTTGGTAGACTTTTGAGCATTTTTTCTTTTAGCAACAACCTTTGATTCAACAAACTTATTGACGGAGTTTAAAAGGTTACGTATGAGTTTTCTTAAGTCTATATTCAACGGTTCTTGCCTTAGCGAGATCTGTTGTTAGTAGACTTAGATTCCTCATACAATTTGCCTTTAAGCTTAGTGTCAATGGTCTTGGGAGCAGCAGCACCATCTGTGGTGCTTTTGATGAATCTGATAGGCTTGGGCAAACTCTTTGTAGGCCTAAAAACAGCAACCTTTGCTTTAGCAGAGGTGCTGGTAGAAGGTTCTTTTGAGTCTATATAGCCTTTAGCAGACTTCTTGTAAACAGATGATTGCTTTGCTTTAGACACATTACTGGTCTTAATAACCTGAATCTTAAGATATTTGTAATAAATCGCAGCATAACCAATCCCTTGTCTATCCTTAATAGGCTGCCGATAATATACATGAATATTATTAGTTAGCATAGAAAGGTCTTACGTTTTTATGTTCGAGAGGTTGTGCCATAAGAGTTTTCATTGAAACCTAGCCTAGTTTTATCTGCAATGGCTTTTGGTGCGCAATAATTTGGTCAAAAACAACCTTTGAGTTATTCCATGAGTAGACGTTTTTTGTAACTCATCTTTCTCAACGAGATAGCTCTTTGGCATGACCAATGAGGCAGGCAACCTTTTCATTGAGAAACCTGCTTTCTTCTTTTAACTTGATACTCTCCTGCGGGACTCCATTGAGAGTTTTTAACTCGGCTTCCAGCATGGATTTCTCAGTTCCTAGCTTCTCGTGGCTTTTAGCTAATTTTACATAAGCCTTTCTATATTCATTGAATTCCTCTAGCATATCCTGAGCATCCTTGAGGATTTCTTCTTTAGAGGGCTCTTCAGAATATTATTCTACATTAGTTTGGAAAGGAGAGTACTTGACTTCATTTTCGAGTCATAGGTGGGAGGTGACTCTAGAGCAACAAGGCAAATATGTGTGCTTCGGTTGAGTCATCATCTTCCTCATCGAGTCGATCTCAAACCAAGTAGACATTTGGTTTTCTTCTAAGTCTTTAGCCAGCAGACCCCTATGTTTTGAAAAGGTTTTAGAGGGTCGCCTTTTGTAAGTTGCATATTTTGGCTTAGGACATTTAGAAGCAAAATGACTAGCCTTTCTGCAATTGAAGCAAACCAGGTCATCATCTTGCGAGATTTCAGCAGTCTCTCTAAAAGACTGCTGGTTTGCATTCTTCTTCTTATTAAACTTTGAGAACCTCTGAAATTTCTTAACGAACATAGCAAATTGTTCGTCAGAAAGAATTTCATTGTCATTTGAAGAAGAAGAAGTAGATGGTTTATTTTCTTGGGCAGGAGGTTCTTGAGAGATTGCAGAAAAAGAAGGAAGTTTAAAATGTTTATCCTATTCTTGAGCTTGAAGAAGTTCTTGCTCATAGACAGTTAAACTCGTATACAGACTTCGAAAATGCATGAAGTTTAAGTCTTTGGAATCTTTAATAGCTATGGTTTTAACATGCCACAAACTTCCTAAAGAAGCTAAAAATTGCATATTGACTTCCTTAACACTATATTCTTTACCTAAGGAATAACAACTATTTACTACCTCACAGAATTTGTCGTACGCTTGACGGAGTGTCTCCTTTGGATCTTTTCTGAAGGAGTCAAACTGTTGAATATAGTTGTATTTTCTGTTGTCTCTTATGGACAGGTCTCCTTCCAGATATTCTTCCAGAGCTTCCCACATTTCTTTAGTAGTTTTACACCTGATTATTTGTTGGTATGTGGTGGCGTCGACGAGTTGGATATTATGTGTATAGCTTTCTTTGTCAAGTTCAAGAGCTTCCTTTTTTCATTAGTCCATTCATTTATGGACTTAGGCTCTTCTGGTGGTCCACCTCCTACTTCAACAAGTAAATTTGGCTTCATTGGAATGTGAGGACCTGTTTGAACACATTGTCATAAGCGATTGTCAAAAGAATTCATGCATCTCATAACTTTGTCTTTCCATGTTTCGAAGTAGCTTTCGTCCAATATTGGGACGTGGTTTGTATTCGAGGCAGGCAGCATATAGTGAGCCATAGGATATATTCTCAAGAGTTTAATCTCGAAAAAATAAGTTTTCAAAGAATACTGCTCTGATACCAATTGTTGGTCACAAATAGGCTCAATCTAGGCTAGAAGGGGGGGGGTGTTGAATAGCCTAGTAATATTTTTAAAATGCTTTAAAATCGTTTCTAAGAGTTTTCTTCTTTTGAAAATGACTAACTCTTAAGGAGAGTTAGGGCAGCGGAATTAGGTAGATAAGCTAGAGCAATTCAGAATAAGTTCAAAGAAGATAATTCAAACACAATGATGCGCAACGATGTAGAAGTGGTTCGTACTATAAAAAGTACTACGTCTACTACCAAAGTGGTTAGCTTTGGATTTTGAAAGGTGCACTTGTTTATCCACTAGGTGAGAAAGATAGATCTCTAATGAATCGTGTACAAAATAGTTTTTCAACCAATGAATAACGATGAGAGAAACAATCAATGAATAATTGTTCTCTCAAGTGCTAAAGTAAAGAACCGTTAATAGCAAACTAGAAGAAGCTGATAATGAATCGTGACAGGTAGATCTGCAGCTTCAGGAAGTTTGTTGGAGTGTTAGTTCTTGTCCTTTGATCTCTTGAATGCTTATGTATTGAAGATGAAGCTTGAGTATTGAATATGTAAGAGATATATTTTGTTCAGATCTTCAAGTCTTGAATATATACTTCAGAAGATCTTCATGACCGTTGGATTTCAAAATGGAGAGGATATGTCCAACGTTATAATGCATTAAATGCAATTTGGCACTTTGTGGAATGAGTGCATCGAGGCTGTCATCAGAGATGCAGTGTTGCAGAGCCTCATACCAAACATAGTAATTTTGCAGCTTGCAAGTCTTCTTAGCCAAAAGAGGTAATGTTTTTAGACTTCATGATTCAGACAACATGATGGACATATAGTGTGTAAAGATGTCTGTGGTCAGACAAGGACATAGTTGACCTTTTGAGAGGGAAATCTGATGAAATGAAATTCAAATATTATTTGACTAGATATAAAATATCTAGATCAAATAATATAATCTAAATCCACGTGTTTGGCTGAGCATCGATCTGGGGCTAAGCAGACTTGGAAGTCTGCTGGTGAGTTGTGCTTTCAAGGCTGCTATTGAAGCCTGCTGGTCCGTGCCTTTAGAGAAATTAACACTAAACTATTCTTTGACACCCTTGATTCTAAAGACAGTTGCCACACTAATTGGTATGCAAACCTTTTAGCCACTGTATAATAGAATTAGAGGAATGACTCAACCAAATCTAGAACATGTGAGGGTCAACAATAGCACTCAAAGAAAATCAAGACTTTTATGCACCATGAACATGAGAAGCATGCTGGAGATAAATTAAGATGAAAATCCCAATAATATTCTAGGCTATCATATAATCAAACCCTAGAATTGCAACTATAAAGCAACAAGCATGGGCCAAAAGTTTAAAATTTTGAAAAATTTCAAGGAATTAAAGATGAACATTGTCCCCAATGTTTATAAGCATAAAAATGCAAATAAGGGAGGAGGGAAGAGAAAACTCACGAAATGTCGATTCACTTGAAGTTTGATCCATGAATAAACCGCTCTATAGATCAATCAAGCTACACCCAAACTTAGAGATTCCTACATCAAAATTCAAGCTCAAGGAAGTAAGAAAAACAATTAACCATCATCTCTCATTGAATAAAAACCAAAATAAAAGAAATAAAAAATATTTTTGTGTGGAGACTCTATGTACACCTCCCTACAAACCCACAAACTTGGGAGGGCTTTGAAAAGCGACTCAAAAAAATACAGAACATATAAATACATACGGGAGAAGAAATGATACTTTTTTTTTGTTCCAAGTTAGAGTCATTATAATTATCTTGACCGTGGGCCTCTCTCATGACTCGGGAGGATCGGTGAGAGTGGTGAAAACTTTTTCACGGGCAATGGGTCCTCCAAAACAATGCTTGAGACATTTCCCATTAACCGTGAAAGTAGTGTGGTCCATATTTTCAATTTCCACCGCACTATGAGGTAAACATTGACCACCAAAAAAGGACCATGACCATCTTGACTTCAATTTTCCTTAAAAAAACTTCAAACGAGAATTAAAAAGGAGTATACTTTTCCCTTGCTTAAAAATTTGAACCTTAATTTTCTTGTCATGCCATTTCTTTGTCTTCTCCTTATAAATTCTCCCATTTTCAAATGCATCAAGACGGAACTCATCCAATTCCTCCAATTGAAGTAACCTTCTTTCACCAGTGGCTTGCATATCAAAATTGAGCTTTTGAATAGCTCAATATGCCTTGTGTTCAACCTCTACCGGAAGATGACTAGCTTTACCAAACACTAGTTAATATTTGAGACATACCAAGAGGTGTTTTGAAGCAGTCCTATAAGCCCACAATGCATCATCTAACTTTTGAGACAAATCTTTCTGTGAAGGATTCACCACCTTCTCAAGAATTTTCTTCACTTGCCGATTTGAAACTTCCACTTGCCCACATGTTTGGGGATGATAAGCCATTGCAACCTTGTGCTTCACACCATACTTAGCCAAAATCCTCTCAAGCAATTTGTTACAAAAATGAGATCCACCATCACTAATGATAACTCTAGGTGTACCAAAACGCAGTGAAAATGTTTCGTTGAAGAAATTTGGTAACAACCCGAGCATCATTAGTAGCTAAAGCGACAACTTCAAACCACTTTGAAACATAGTCCACCACAAGAAGAATGTAGATATTTCCATGAGAAGAGACAAATGGACCCATGAAGTCAATACCTCACACATAAAAAATTTCTACCTCAAGAATACCGTGAAGGGGCATCTCATGAAGCTTCAAAATATTTCCCATCCTTTGGCAATGATCACAACGAACTACAAACTCATGAGCATCCTTAAAAAGTGAAGGCCGAAAGAATCCACTTTGTAGCACTTTTGTTGCGGTCTTGAAACCCCCAAAATGCCCTCCATATGAAGAAGAATGACAATGGAGTAAAATAGACTCTTGTTCCTCCTTAGGCACACATCTTCGTAAAACTATATCCTTCCATTGCTTAAACAAAAACATCATCCCAATAATAATATTTGACATCATGAAGAAATTTCTTTCTTTGGGAATAGGAAAACCAAGTGGCAACACTTTCACAATATAATTCACAAAGTTGGCATACCAAGGAACTTCCTTGAAAGAGATAGAGAAGAGATGCTCATCCGGAAAAGATTCCTTGATAATATCATGATCCTTATAGCTTCATCTTGCTCCAACCTTGACAAATGATCGGG